>APFE030318420.1:0-32497 GCA_000404065.3 Pinus taeda | reverse complement strand
ATACACAAAATGAAAGTATAGATCCAGTAATAAAAGGAAGCTAAATAAACCGAATAATAAACAAATAGGAAAAAACTAGAAACTGAATAAAACTGTTTCCTCCAGATCTTAAAAATGACGTAGTAGGGCTACCAGAAACCTTTTCGCGTGAAACGAAAGGGGTTCCTCACTGGAACAGATGCTCCTAACACAACAGAGTAGTCCTCTCAGCCCGAAAGTAGTCAGAAACAACAGATCTAGGAAATGGCAGTCGGATGCAATTCTACCAGCTTCAGATTTGGATCACCAATGGACGCGGCCCTCAAATAGCTCTGATACCATGTAGAGATTTATAGGGTAAGTTCCTCAGACAGAACACCAAAGGAAACCACTCACAAACATATCACAGATCAATACACAAATATTTTTGACGTGGTTAAAACCCTCAAAGAGGGAAACAATCCATGGCCTGAGCCAATGCGACCACTTCAGGCAATTTATTAATAAAATAATGAAAATTTACATAATCTTGTCTCGGGAATATTTAACCTACAAATGACCCTCCATGCTCTTTAAATAGAGATCATGGACCCATCGGGTGTTAAGCCACGGATCAAGTGTCATTAATACTGAGGAGAGAATGAACCGTCGGATCACTACATATCGTGACCGTCGGATTGTAAGTTACAAAAGTACATAGTAAAGGAACACACTTTACCTAACTCTATACTAGACAAAGTTATACTTAACTATTTCCTATGTGTCGAAATATCCTAACATGTTTTACCTTGATTTATGTCGTAAAGTTAAACCTTGATACTTTTTTGTAACTTACTTTTCTTGCCTTTGTTGTTATATGCTAATTTATGATTACTTTTCATTATGTTTAATTCACTTCGCTTCCTTATTTTCTTGGAGCATGTGTCTTATTAGCCTCCTAAGATTATGCATAATACACTTAATTGAAGGATCTTGTACTTTCTCTTTTCAAGCAATAGTTTCTATTTGAGATACATCTTTTTTATTTCTATTTTGTTGGGTGCATGAGATTGAAGATAATTACAGTGGTGGCATTGCCTTGTCACCTATTTTTTGTGTTTTAATTTTAATGTGATTGGGGTTGCTAATTAGAGTGTTGGTATTGACTTGTCATCCATTTTTCGTGTGTCAATTTCAATTTTAATTGGGTTGACTTGTTCTACCTTGATTTATCTTGTAGAATAACCTTCATGCTTCTTGATAACATATTTTCCATGCTTCTATTGTTATATGTTCATTTCTGCTTTCTTTTCCATTATGTGTATTTCACTTTGCTTTCCTATTTTATTGGAACATGGGTCTTATCATCATCCTAAGATGAGGTAGAATAGACTTAATTGATGGTTCTTGTAGTTTCTCTTTTCAAAAAGTATTTTCTTTTGGCGATACATCATTTTCATTTCTATTTTGTTGGGTGCATGAGATTAAAGCTAATTAGAGTGTTGGAATTCTTTTTTCATTTATTTGTGGTGTTTAATTATAATGTTATTGGGTTTCTAATAAGAGTGCTTCCATTTCTTTATCAACTATTTTTGGTGTTTTAATTTTAATGTTATTGGGTTGACTTTCTCTACCTTGATTTATCTCAGACAACAACCTTGATGCTTCTTGGTAGCATACTTTCCTTGCTTCTATTGCTTGTGTTCATTTATGGTTCCTTTTTCATTATATGTAACTCACTTCAAAATTCCATATTTTCTTGGAACATGGGTCCTAATAGTTTCATAAGATGAGTCAGAATAGACTTAATTGAAGGTTCTTGTACTTTCTCTTTTCAAGTAGTACTTTCCTTTTGAGATACATTTTTTTCATTTTTATTTTGTTAGGTGCATGAAACTGAAGCTAATTAAAGTGTTGGCATTGTCTTTCCATCTATGTTTTGTGTTTTAATTTTAATGTTATTGAGTTGTTAATTAGAGTGTTGGCATTTCTTTGTCATCTATTTTTGGTGTTTTAATTTTAATGTTATTGAGTTGACTTGTTCTACATTGACTTATCTCGTAGAACTATGGTCCAAATGCTCCAAAATGATCCAAAGAGATTCCCCACGATTATTAGGAGCTTCTACTCAATCAAAATGTTCTATGCTGAGAATATGGGCATATTATGCAGTGTCAAAGAACTAGAAACGATTCACCTATCAGTAATGCTAGTATCATATCCCCATCTTCTCAACACATAATCTTTTAAATGACAAAATGAAAAATTTGATCAACGAAGATGATGCTAATGAAAAAGAATATGATATAATGGCCATTGAACAACCTTGATGCTTCTTGGTGACATATTTTCCTTGATTCTATTGCGATATGTTCATTTATGTTTTATTTTTTATTATGTGTATTTCGCTTTGCTCCCTTTTTTTCTCGGGAGATGGATCTTCTCATCTTCCTAAGATGAGGTAGAATACACTTAATTGAAGGTTCTTGTACTTTCTCTTTTCAAATAGTAGTTTATTTTTGAGATACATCTTTTTCATTTCTATTTTGTTGGGTGCATGAGATTGAAGCAAATTAGAGTGTTGGCATTGCTTTGTCATTTATTTGTGGTGTTTTAATTTTAATGTTATTGCGTTTCTAATTAGAGTGTTTGGAATGATTTGTCATCTATTTTTGGTGTTTTAATTTTAATGTTAATGGATTGACTAATGTTATTGGGTTTTCTAATTAGAGTGTTTATTTTTCTTTTTTCATCAATTTTTGATGTTTTAATTTTAATGTTATTTGGTTGCCTTGTTCTACCTTGATTTATGTCGTAGAGTTTAACCTTGATGCTTCTTGGTAACATACTTACCTTTCCTTTGTTGTTATATGTTTATTTATGTTTCCTTTTTAATTATCTTTAATTCACTTTGCTTCGCTATATTCTTGGAAAATGGGTATATCAGTTTCCTAGTATGAGGTAGAATACATTCAATTTAAGGTTCTTGTACTTGCTCTTTTCAAGTAGTAGTTTCTTTTTGAGATACATGTTTTTCATTTCTATTTTGTTGGGTGAATGATATTGAAGCTAATTAGAGTGTTGGCATTTCTTTGTCATCTATATTTTGTGTTTTAATTTTAATGTTATTGGGTTGCTAAGTAGAGTGTTGGCATTGATTTGTCATCCATTTTTGGTGTTTTAATTTTAATGTTAATTGGGTTGACTTGTTATACCTTGATTTATCTTGTAGAACATCCTTGATGCTTCTTGGTAACATACTTTATTTGTGTCTATTGTTATATGTTCGTTTATGTTTCCAATTTCATTATGTGTAATTCAATACAAGCTTCCATATTTGCTTGGAACATGGTAATTATTAACTTTCTAAGATGAGGCAAAATACACTTAGTTGAATGTTCTAGTAATTTCTCTTTTCAAGAAGTAGTTTATTTTTTAGATACATCTTTTTCATTTCTATTTTCTTGGGTGCATCGGATTGAAGTTAATCAGAGTGTTGGCATTTCTTTGTCATTTATTTTTGGTTTTTTAATTTGAATGTTATTTGGTTGCTAATTAGAGTGTTGGCATTTCTTTGTCATCTATTTTTGGTGTTTTAATTGTAATGTTATTGGGTTGAAAAATGTTATTGGGTTACTAATTAGGGTGTTTCCATTGCTTTGTCGTCTATTTTTGGTGTTTTAATTTTAATGTTATCGGGTTGACAAATGTTATCGGGTTGCTAATTAGAATGTTTCCATTGCTTTGTCATCTATTTTTGGTGTTTTAATTTTAATGTTATTAAGTTGCCTTGTTCTACCTTGATTTATGACATAGAGTTCAACCTTGATGCTTCTGGGTAACATACTTTCCTTGTTTTTGTTGTTAGTGTTTTAATTTTAAGAACACAATATAGATATTAAATTTACTATAATAAAACTGTGTCTATATGTTTCATTTTATTTAATTTTCCTTTTTTCTTAACTATATTTTTAAAGAAGAATATATAAATATACCCATTTAGGCCATATAAATAAACTTGGTGTCATTCTAGAATAAAATAGAATAACATTGCTCTATCATTTTTAATTTTAATTTTATAACCAAGCATGAATAAGTGTTAAATTTCCAAGAATGAAATTAAAAATAAATTAATAAATACTTTCAAACTTGGATGATTTTAAGCTAAGTTGAATTAGAAATATTTGTATCTGTGGAATGAACATACAAATAAATTAGGAAATACTTTCAACCTTCGGTTCAGTTAAAGCTAAGCTGAATCAATTAGAGATTTGTAGTTGACTTGAATTAGAGATCTCTAGTTGTTTTCTTCTTGTAATTCTCCAACCATCCAACCAAGTAGAAACAACCTTTCTTGCTACCTAGCATTTTGACAAATTTGTCTAAACAATAATCTTTTGCACAACCTAACAATAGATGTATAAATATATTAGATTCATTTTATTGAATTTATTTTGTATAGGGATGAGAAAACCAATTAAACACGGTTGAAAAATGGACATTATGGATAAAAGTTTCCTGTTATCCCAATCGAGGGAAAGTAGTGATTACCTATGGGTTATGCAATATTGTGATGGAAAAATTCCTCCAAAGGAAAAGGAATGTACCTAGAAGAACAAAAAACAATGAAGCATATTATATTGCATTGATAGAAGGCTTCGGAAAAGATAGGGAGTATGGATCTAATGGAATTGTAGTCTACACCAATTCCGAACTTGTGTGCAACTAGATAAAATTTGTGTATCAAGTTAAAAAAGAGAGAGGTTAAAACAACTGCACAGAGAAGCAAATAATATTTTTAGTGAATTTCAATGATTTAGCATAAGACATTGTGAAAATGTTAATAGGATGTCTAGTGATATATTTTATGGGGCAATGCCAATTCAAGATTTTTGTGTGAAAGATGAATTAGTGTTAAGAATTTCTCCATCAATATTTATTGATGGAAATTGTAAGATATCTGTGATATGTGTTTTTTTTAGTTATCAATGTGTCTTTTTTAATGACCATGTGTTTTTTTCAATTCTATAACAAGTGTGTCCCCACTATGTAAGCACAACTTGATGAACTTGATTATTTCAATGTTTTTAAATAAAAATTTTAAGATCTTAAAATGCATGATGTAATTTCAAGGGTTACATCAATTAAATGTGTGAGGTAACTTTAAGGGTTACAACAATTTTTTCAATTCTTGGTCCAATTAGAGATAAGCGAAGTTGTACAGTTCAAGAAGAAGGCCAAGCACCAACTACCATTTATCTATATGATATTCATGATGAGCTTCTATGGGAGACAAGCCTCCAACAATGCATATTACAAAGGTGAAAAAATAATTATTCTAAATTGGGGAAATATCTTGGGAGTTTGGGGCTCCCACAGAAAGTAGAGAAAGCTTAGAAATAGTTACGCACTCTCTAAGCTCATTTCTTGATATTTACGAGAAGCTTGGGCCAACCACAAATTCATTTATAGATATGATGCGGCAGAGAAAGGAAGCAGTTGTGGGTCCCAATAAATGGGTCGAGGTTAATAAAAAGGTTACAAAAGAAAGTACAAAATATACGTTTAATTTTAAAGAAGGGCTCAAAAGAAAGATGCTCAAGGTGCAATATTTCAAGAACCCTGATATAGCCAGCCATTTGTATGATAGGTTCCTTGCACTGTATGGAAAGATGCCATGGAATGATGAGGTCCCTGTCTATTTTGAAAATTATTTTATGCAAAATTTGTTTTGGGTATGAAACTCAATTATATTGACCTACCATTTGAATATTATGGTATTGGGAAACATTGGTTATATGATCGTAATGATGCATTACGTAATACTAAATTTCCTCAACCTGAACCACCTTCAGTATGTCAACCTCATTATCTAGTAACTTTGCGGTCAGAGATGGATTCCACTTCTCAAATTAGTCTATAAGAAATGGATGCCATTATAGACAACATACTGACTGCATTGACCAAAACTGATATCGGTATAAATCAGACAAGAGCATGAGCTAATGCACATGCTAATTTTGTATATAAAACAGAAGAGGAGATAGATAATATGAATACCTAGGAGATTAAAGCATATGTAAAGGCTTGTCGTAATGGTTGGAAAGACCTAATTGCTCATGAAGAAGAGGGTGTGGGATCAGTATCTGTTAATGGTTAGGGTGGATATTTTAATGTAGTTTGTAATGTATGTGTTAATGTCGATTCACATACATTTTGTTATATTCTTCAGATATAATCTAACACAAATGTATCATATGTTCACCATTTGCAGTTAAATCATTTGTTGAATGGAAGTTTGATAATTTCATGGTCCCAGGTTCAGGTTCCAATGAAGATATTTTAAGAGATGTTAGTTTTTTTAAAGAGAACATGTTGATACAATTATTAGTTTACTTTTATTATATTGGTATATTATGAGGACATAGTTTTAAAAGAAATAATTATTTATATATAATTAAATGTTAACAGGTTCTGATTCTAACTAATATTTTGGACATAGTGCCGCCTTCACACCACCTTCTTCCTTCCTATTAGGATATGTAACACAAGTATTGAATATTTCACTTATGTTTTGTTATAAGTTGAAGTGTAGTTTTGATTAAAAAATGAAATAGATTTATTTTATAATTTTAAAATTTTGGCATTTTAGGTTTGGGGAGATGATTTCCATTCTCCAAGGACTTTAACGATGGAGTCAAAAATGGGTATAGGATCATCTAAAAATCTTGAAAAAGTCGTGTAACAATTTCTTTTAATATTACGAGTTTATGCATAATTTTCATGTGCAATGTTGCGCGTAGGATCCCCAGAGCCCAAATTTTGGTCAAAAGTTGTAAACCCGATGTAAAGACTCCACATTTTGTGGGCGCAGAGTGCATAGTTTGTAAAAGAGTCATAGGGTTATCTGCCCTCAATTTTGTAATGTAATGTCGGCTGTAGAGATCTACCCATGGTTCGTGGACCATGGGATTGTATAAATAGAGGGAGGCTCTAAGTAGTTAATAGATCATGGAATAATAATGATAAGGATGAAGAGTTGAGTCATATATTAAGTGTAAAGTGTAGTTTTGGGTTGTAAAGTAGGAGAAGGCTATGTAGCTAAGTGCGCAGAACTTTGCAGCTGAGTGCACAGGGAGAGTTGAGTCTGTAACAGTTGGAGCATTAATAAAGAGTAGTTTCATATCCATTCTACGTATTTATTTCATTTTTTATGCATTTATCACATTCAATACACATTGCACTTTTAATTATTATTTGATGCATGAATATGTATGAATGTGTTGATTAAGTGAATGGAAGGTAAAATATCTGTTTACGTGAAGTTGACTAACAAATGTAAGAAGATAAGTAAGCTACAGGGAGTAGGTTGGGGAAATAGTGTAGTTCATTGCCATAGTAGTGCGAAAGCATCTCAAACCATTGTTAGGGCTGCGCGAAAGGCGATTATAACAGATTGAAAGGGTATTGAAGGTTAGAACAGTACATGAAGATACACATAGTTGGACTAAATCAACACCTCAAACATCTCAAGGGTCTGAAAACTTGGTTCCAGCATCCCCCCATATTGCTTCGGGTGAGACTTAAGTTTGCACCCTATGGGTTGTTGCTGAAACGACCAGTGGTGTAGGGATCTGTTTGGCTAAATACCTCCAAACTTGGGTTAGGACCACTCAAGCCAAAAAATGGTTTTGTTTCCGAGACAAGAATCTACATAGAGATGTCCGATGTCGTATCATTGGAATCCAACTAATACAGAAATTGAAGGCTGGTTAGACAGAAGAATTCACAAGTTCACGACATAGGAGAAGAAGAACCCATGACGGTCAAAAGAAGAGTGGTTAGATTGCTACCTATACACAGAGATCCATGAAATCTTCTTCGCGTCTTTCCCTATTGAGTTGTACGAGTGGATCGTGAGGCTAGCAAATAGCCATGGGAGGTGGAAACTCGAAAATCCTATTGTGTGGACCCTAGAGTTAATGCGAAGGTTGGAAGAACTAGAGGATAAGATCGCACATGTCGTTGACCATTGGATCAATCAAAATATAGGAGGATTAATTACTGAGTTCGCGGTCGACACCTCAGTCAACTATAGCAAGGTAGAGCGATGCTTTCTCAAAGGACAGCGAACTAAGTACGTAAAGTATTTGAATACTTGGATTAAAATGCTATTGTGCAAAAAGAGGGTTATGAAGTCACCTTGATGTTCAGGGCTACACGAAGTGGAAGATTACAGGAACAAAGGACATAAGGGACCTAGAACTAGCCCCTTCAATTCACCTCTGTGAGGGGATGAGGAAGAGCTCACGACGATCTCGCTGCAAAGTGTGACCCATCTGATAAGGCAAAGAATTATGTGAATAACACCCCCACCCAGACTACCACCAACTTCACCACCATCACCTCCATCTTAACCCATACCACCTCCTCCACCACCGCGATTCAATATGGCAAGCACAGTGAAGTTGCCTATGATCAAGGGTTTGGGAAATGAGGATCCAGACCAATTTTGGTTCATGGTAAGGGCTGTATGGGAAGCAAAAGGAGTTATAGATGACAATATAAAGAAAGCAGCACTGGTTAGTGCCCTGTAGGACCGCACGCTAACCTAGTATATTAAGCACTCCAATGATAATCCAAATGTGGGAATCACAGATATCCAAGCAGCGCTAAAAAGAGAATTTAGAAGGCCTAAGTATGAAGCACAGTCTTTCATTGGATTCAAATAGATCATGATGCTACCAGGTGAGACTCCTTGGGAGCTAGATCAGAGGCTAAAATATACAATTCACGAAGCTACTATGAATCTAACAAATGGACAACTTCACAAATGGTTTGTAGCTTCGATAATGCCACATTTAAGAAGTGTGCTATCACAGTAAAAGATAATGACCCACGTGGAGGCCTTAGAGATTGCTATGAGGCTACATGAGAACCCGATGCAGGATCCTAACTTAGGAGTTCAACAAATCCCCATGTAGCTAAAGAATTTATGCCTTGAGATACAGAGTCTGAAACAAGATAGGACAGCTCGAACAGAAGTGTGCGAAGAGGTATGGTGTGTAAAATGCAAGGGTCAGGGTCATGAAAGGGACCACTACTTAGTTTTCACAAATTACCTTGTAGGAGGAGGACCGCTGCCCTTAAGACCAGAAGCACAAGCATGACCTAGTGCGACACCAGATTTGTGAAGTGCGATTTGTCAAATAGCAGGAAAACATGCCACAAAAAAATTATCACTTGTTATAGAAGTATACACAAAATTCACAAAAAAATTTCTGCAGCTTTTGGAGGTCAGTGGGACACGATGAGCGCACTTGTAGAATCTATTAGTTAACGATGGACAGAACTCCTACCTACAGAGTTCAAGCCAAAATGCATTCCCTTGATCAAAATGCAGGAATGGCACAAATAGGATTTCAAGGGCGCAGACGAGGCTGAGGCAGAGGAGGACTTGGAAGAGGTCACAAACAGTTGATATGCTACAATTGCGGAGTGATGGAGTATTAACCCTTCTTACAGCCATAGTATGCATATAAAAATGCATAACCACATTAGTCCCAGGAATTTAACTCACTATCGAGTCAAATCTTCAACCATCAATGATCAAGGCCCCTTTAATAGAACTTATGTTCAATGATTTATTAACACCCAACCATAGTCTTACCATTATACAATATCCATGTATCAAAACTTTAATCACCCCTTAACCTTCATATATGACTTTATTAAAGCCTTTCTTTTAAAACCTTCCTATCAGGACTTATTAACCCTTCTGAACCTTCAATAACCTTTTGTTAACCCTTAAGACCGCATATATATTCAACCCCTCTTTCACCTTTGGTAATCTTGGACTTAACCACAATAACCCTTTATATCGGTGCTTTCATTATTATAAACCCTTTATAAAGGAAATACAATAGAACATACCTTTTTCCGCTTTTTAAAGCCTTTGCACAGTTATCAATGTTTCCCTTTATCGTTAATCACAATCGTTGCCTCTGCGGTTCATATTAACACATGAACCTTATCACCCCTAATAAGCGATAACAACATACTTTAAATACAATTTACCGCACCCATATAACCATATCGGGTCTGCCATATCACTCGTTGTATTTGGTTTCGGCCGATACAAGACTCATTGACTGTTTGCGGTATGATCACTTCGTTGATCACATCGGATGGCATATCGCAATCGCACTTCTCTATGGCCCAACATTAATTGTTGATTTTACATTGAAAACTTGAGTAACACATAATATTGGATATACATAGGAAATACTCTGAAACCCGCCTAATGCCAAATCTCAAAAATTATATAACCACATCTATAATTATCATCAAGTCATGATCCTTGAAGCCTTTCTACTATAAATTCCAATTTGCAATTATAACGCCACCATTGATCTGGTTTCAATCCAATGATCCTTAATCAATCAGCGATTGCTCATCACAATTGCCCAAAGCCTCGTTCTGATAACTTCAAAAGGATTCTGCCAATGCGACTTAATCCTAGCCATTGATCTTAAAGATCCAACGTCTACTATGCAACCATTCTTCACTTCTCTGCTACTCTGTTCACTTATGTTTTTCTACCATTTTTAATGTTTTCTATGGTTTCATAGTTATTTAAAGGTTCTTCATCCTTCATTGTTCTGCTGCGACTCCCTCCTGAGCTTGACTTCTGTGATTCTCAAATCACTGACTCTTAGGATTTACTTGATCCTCTGAATGAATTCAAAGATCCATTATGAACCTCTGGCTTTTTCTTCTCCTCTATGCTACGTCTTGACTGTATCTGCATACATAAAACTATGCAAATCTATGATTACATCATTCAGTACTCTCACACACTCTCACACACTCAGAATTGAATTCTTTTGTATATCAACATATAAACTGATTACATAACGAGACTCTCTGTCTCTCTAGCCTGATCTTATACCATCAATGGCCTCCTTCACACTCTGCCCGTAAGCTTACAACCACCTTTAGCTATCTACTACCTCTCCTCCTAAATGTCCTCTAAGTCCCTAAGAACTCTCTCTAGTTCCTCAAATCATGAAACTACCTTAAGAGTTATAATTAACTTCTAACTCTTTTGTCATTATTAACCACTCATGTTCTCCTTCATTCGAGAGCATTTACAACATCATCACATTATCTAATTAATTCCTATTTTAACCACTCAAAAGCCTAATTATTACATTGATTCACCACTTAGGAATCCAACTTCCTTAAAACATGTGACCCCCAATGTCTACTAAAATACAATTATTTTCTCTTGGGTTGAATGCTCTTGCATCAGACTCCCAAAGCAAAAAATATTCATGATCTCCTGATCATGTGTTTTCATGTGTTGATAAAAAACCTCTAGGGTCCCAAACTTTAGTTCTGCTAAAATGTCTTGCACCTCTGCTGCTGTTGTATTTCTGCTATCTTCTGTTTCATCTTCCTCTGTTTATCAATCAAATTCAAGTTTTGATTGATCATCCTTCTTGCTGCTATGATTTTCCTCCATATGGACTATTTCATCATCAATTACCATAATTATTCAATCTCTGTTTCCAGCACATCCTTGGACTGGTCCATGTCCTGGCATTCACTATTACCTCTTTCTCTCTGCTTCAAGTTGTTGTTGTTGTCCACTAACTATTCAAATTTCTGTTTATTTTCACTTTTTAGTTGTTGGTTTACTTTTTCTTCTACTTTTGCTCTTGCTACCATTATTGACATTTCTCTTGCTCTTTCTACCTTTATACACATTTCTCTTTCTCTTGCTACCTTTGTAGACATTGCCTCCACCCAAACTTCCTACATATCCTTAAGGATATCTCCTTCTACAACATCTAATTTCTGCATTGAATTCTGACTTTCTAACATTCTCTCTAGCAATTGAACATCTTTGTTCCATGGATTAAATTCTTCCATGAAATCTTCTGCTTTCATATTTATTTGGTTGTCCATCTGTGGGAAATTTCCTCCAGCATCTGCAACAAAACCTCTACTCACAAAATACTTTTTAAAATAAAAAACATAAGGCTTCTGTGCATTATCTTCCTTTGGCAACAATTCAGTTTGCTGATCTATTTCTTTCTCCTCTGTCAGCACATTAGTATTCTATTTTGAATTCTCAAAAGAATTCATGAGACTGTTAGCTAGTATCTTCTCCATACTATCTTCCCCAATGATATCTCTCTGCTCTTTTCCACTGTAGTGAACTCCTTCTCTTGTAGTGTCAATTTGCTGAACTTTCATTCCCATCTCCTTTTTCTTATGATTGTCATTCATGACAATTTTGTTTGTCTTTTTCTAGCAATTTATCCAGAGTATATATCCTCTACTATTCCAACTCCCTTCTTTGAAAATCTAATTTTCCTTATAACTCAATAATTTCAGTTGGAGTAGAATTTGGAAATTTCACACAATTTTTTATACCTTCCTTTGTTATTAATAAATCATTAGATGTCCTTTTTTCCTTTGTTAAGTCTTTTTCATAAGCTTCTTCCTCCTTAACATCTTTCAGTAGATGTCCTTCTTCTTCAATACATTTTACCTTATTGTCTCTGTGTAACTCTTCTCCCAGAGTTATCCTTGTCTCGTCATCTTCATTAATATTCTCCTGCATTTGGTTTTCATTAATAACATTAATCAAACTCATTTGATTACCTTTCTAAGATAATATTCATTCATCCTTTATCAGAATAAGATCATGATCTTCCTTTTCTATGAAAGCTTCCATAGACTCATCCATAGACTCTTTCTTCTATATGCATTCAAATTATTCTTCTTCTGGAAAATTTTCTTTGTCACCTTTTACTTCTATATCTTCATCTGTTCTAAAGATATCTTCAAAAGGTCGCTTTTCTCCTGCAATACTTGCCATCATACATAAACTACCAATTTTAGAAACATAAGACCTTGTGGTCTCACTTGATGCTTCAGTCATCATGTTTCCTTGCTGTTTTGAATCCTCTATGTTATTTAGCTTCTCAGACTCAACTTCATCTCCTTACTTCACAAGGAATGGTTCTTGTCTTGTATGAGCTCCAACTATTAATTTGTCAATGAGTTCTTTCTGCTATAAAAAATTAATACTTTCCTCCTTTGAGAGGTCTTCTTCATCATACTCTGTTGCTCTAGAGTACCTTTTATCCCCTAAAACACATTGCTCCTCATAATTCAGTTCAAGAGCTCTATTCAGCTTCACTTCAGAGTATTCATCTTTTGTAAGATACTCCTCCATGCTTTCGATAACTTCACAAGACTGTCTATCCTTTCCTATGCATCTTGCAAGCACACCAAAACTATTAGTTTCAACAACACAAGGCTTCATGTCCTTATACATCAACTCTTCTTCTTTAGTCAACATCCCCTCATGTTGTTCTGAACCATCCCAATAGTCCATGAGATCTTCGCTTGATCTCCATTCTTTATCTTTAGTATAGTCTTCAGTTTCTCCCAGAATTTCTCCTTGTTTTGGTTCACAAATCGACTCCTCCATTTTCAGCTCAACTTCCTTGAGTTTTCCCCTCAGCTTCTTTGCTTGCTTTTGTTATAGCATTCTCTACATCTCATGCCACTCCACTCGTTTCTTCCTTAATACCCAACCTTGTCTCTAGTTTTATTCTAGCTTCATTGTTAACACATCAAGTTCTTTTCTTATCTTAGCCAACTCCTTGTCAATCTCCTCTTAACTCAGTCTCTTGCCATCTACTTCGGCATTATTCTTCTCATATCTTCTATTGTGGCTTCTCTTTGAACCTCTACTATGACTATTAGCAATCATCTTCTTCTCTTCTTTCTTCATGAGCTCCTCACTCACTTACTATGAGCTGCATTAAAGCCTCTGCAACAACAAGTCCTCCTTGTTGCAACTTACCTCACCAAGCTTTCCTCTGTACTTGGTCTTTTAGCAAGCCCTTGGTTCTCTATCTCTAGAACCTCCTTTGAGCACTTCTCTCTGCTCCCTCTAGGCTTCAACTCTTCTACATCTCCTATGAACAGAACTATCCTCTTGTATTTCAATCACCATGAAATACTTGGTTCTGACCACTTCTTCTTTCACTTAGAAAGTCTTACCAGCTTCCTTCATTAACTTGGCAATTCTACCCACATCCTTTGTGGAATTGTCTTTGTGATCTGCAACAATACTTCTGTAGTAACAAGTATCCTTCTTATTACATATGCTTTACTAATCTTCTCTCCTCTCAGCTTAGTATTTTTTCATCTCTCTGGTTCTTTCCTTTGGAACCAATTGAGTACTCCTTGCTCTAGATTGTTGCAACCTTCACACCTTCTTATGCTGTCACCTACATATCAATGTATAAACACACATTCTCAAATAAAAAAAAAACATATCACCTCACCTTCAAGATCTTAGCATGATCTTGTTTCACCATTCCACCTGTACCTTGAATGGAT
Source organism: Pinus taeda (assembly GCA_000404065.3). Classification (NCBI taxonomy): domain Eukaryota; kingdom Viridiplantae; phylum Streptophyta; class Pinopsida; order Pinales; family Pinaceae; genus Pinus; species Pinus taeda. Next base: position 18,109 of record APFE030318420.1, on the reverse strand, counting down.
TGTCCTCTGTTTCTTGCATCAACAAGTTCTGCTACACATAACCTCTATGTGCCTACTTTCTGTTAGATTAGAATTTGATCCTTCCTCACCTGCATAAACATCTTTAACACATAACTTTGTTCTCAATTCTTTCACATAAAATTTCTTTGTTCTGTTTTAACACCAAATTTTTCAGTTACAATTCTTCTCTAATACAACTAATGATGGAGGATTAACCCCCCTTAAACCCACAGTATGCATATAAAAATGCATAACCATATTAGTCCCAGGAATTTAACTCACTATCGAGTCAAATCTTCGACCATCAATGATTAAGGCCCCTTTAATAGAACTTATGTTGAACGATTTATTAACACCCAACGATAGTCTTACCCATATACAATATCCATGTATCGGAATTTTTATCACCCCTTAACCTTCATATATGACTTTATTAAAGCCTTTCTTTTAAAACCTTCCTATCAGGACTTATTAACCCTTTTTAACCTTCAATAACCTTTTGCTAACCTGTAAGCCCACATATTTATTCAACCCCTCTTTCACCTTTGGTAATCTTGGACTTAACCACAATAACCCTTTATATCGGCGCTTTCATTATTATAAACCATTTATAAAGGAAATACAATATAACATACTTTTTTCTACCTTTTAAAGGCTTTGCACAGTTATCAATGCTTCCCTTTATCACTAATCATAGTCGCTGCCTCCGTGGTTCATATTAACAAATGATCCTTATCACCTCCAATATGCGATAATGCTAGACTTCAAATACAATTTATTGCACCCATATAACCCTATCAGGTCTGCCATATCGCTCGTATTTGGTTTAGGCTAATACAACACCCATTGACTGTTTGCGATGTGATCACTTCTTTGATCACATCGAATCACATATCGCAATCACACTTCTTTGTGGCCCAAAATTAATTGGCACTTTTACATTGAAAACCTGGGAAACACATAATATCGAAAATACACAGGAAATACACTGAAGCCCGCCTAAGGCCGGATCTCAAAATTTATACAACTGCATTTATAATTATCATCAGGTCTGGATCCTTGAAGCATTTTCTCTATAACTTCTTATTCTCATTAGATTGTGGCCATTGATCTAGTTCTGATCCAATAGTCCTTGATCAATTGACGGTCGCTCATCGCAACTGCCCAAAGCCCAGTTCTCATAACTTCAAAAGGATTCAATGGCTACTATGCAACCATACTACACTTCTTCTCTACTCTGTTTACTTATGTTTTTCCACCATTTTTAATTTTTTTATGTGGTTTTGGGGTTTTCCAAAGGTTCTTCATCCTTCGCTATTATGTTGTGACTCCCTCCTAAGCTTGACTTCTGTGATTCTGAAATCACTGACTCTTGGACTTTACTTGATCCCTTGAATGGATTCAAAGATCCATTATGAACCTTTGGCTCATCCTTCTCCTCTATGCTCCATCTCGAGTCTGCCTAAATACATAAAACTATGCAAATCTTTGAGTACATCATTCAATACTCAAAGCACACACTCACACACTCAAAATCAAATTCTTCTATATATAAACATATAAACAATTGATTACATAATGACTCTCTATCTCTCTGGCCTGATCTTCCACTATCAGTGGCCTCCTTCACACTCTGCCCGTAGGCTTACAACCACTTTTAGCTATCTACTGCCTCTCCTCCTAAGTGTCCTTTAAGTCCCTAAGAACTCTCTCTAGTTCCTCGAATCATGAAACTGTCTTAAGAGTTATAATTGAATTCTAACTCTTTTGTCATTAGTAACCACTCATGTTCTCCTTAATTCAAGAGCATTTACAACATCCTCACATTATCTAATTGATTCCTATTTTAACCACTCAAAAGCCTAATTATTACTTTAATTCATCACTTAGGAATCCAGCATGCTTAAAACATATGATCCCTTATGTCTACTAAAATACAATGATTTTCTTGTGGGTTGAATGCTCCTGCATCACAGATTTCTAGGACACTATGCTCGTAATTTCACCAATCCAATGCACCCATCGTGTTTTATTGCAACTTGTTTTATCATGAGACAGAAGATTGTCCTACACTCATAGATAGGATACACAAAAAAGGATTGCTATCACCTGCCCTGACTCAGAACCCACAGATGATGAGTTCTGAGCCACTCGAGGAAGATCTGAATGTAAACATTGTGCTATGAACTAGAATCACGACAGGAGATGACAAAGGTGAACAACTAGAAGATAGTACTTGGGTTCGCAAAGATTTGACAAAAGAAGTTGAGTTTGATTTGGAGCGCACTCGGGAAACCTTCATGGAAGCTAAGAAGAGCTTCGTTGATGCCTCCATTTCAGGAAGCAAATATAGACCAAAGAAGGAGATGGACACATCCATGCTCACAAAATTCTTGGAAACATGTATGAAGTTACTGCGCGACAGTAAAGCTATAAAATGGTTACAGGAACTCATTAACAGATTCACTAGGACCACACCAGGAGAACTGCACATAGTCAGGAAGATCAGAAAACATAAGACAAGGATGGGGAGAGAAATGAGACTAACCACATAGATCAGAGAATATGAGATGGATCAAGTCATCCTGGATTTAGGATCATATGCGAATGTTTTCCCAAAAAATACATGGGAATGAACGGGGTGACCTACATTATAGTGGTGTCTAATTCAACTGGGAATGGCGAAACAACATAAAATAATACCGATGGGTCAATTGCAGGGAATAACCGTGGACATTGGGGGAGCGAGTGCACTGGCAAACTTTGAAGTGATAGAGATTGTTGATGACAGCAATCCCTACCCTATGCTCTTGGGATTTAATTGGGCCACTAACATGAATGGGGTGATTAATCTGAAAAAGTGGAAAATGATTTTTGAAAAGAAGTCACTACGCATAATTATACCTTTAGACCCTACTAAAGGATCGCGCTATACAAAGCTGGTGCACAGCTATGAAAATGATGATGATTTGGACTACATCTATAAGATAACAATGCAAAACAAAGACAGGGTGAATCCCACCATGGATGGGAGGATTACATGGGAGCGTGAAATCTCCTATACTTGTGATTCAAACAAGGAGATAGAGTGATGGAAGAATTAGTTACATGAGGTAACTACACTAAATTGTAATATGATGACAAGGTCGTCGCACTGCATATCAACAGAAGTAAGAGACCCGCCTACTTATGATGGTCTAAGTGAGGTAGACACATTCTTGAATAAATTTAAAAAGGAGGTGATGGAAAAGCAATGCTTCCAGGCCTTGGACTGGGTATTGTGCGCTATTGCCATGAGGTGGTGGGGTACGCAGAACGGGAGCTTTGACGACTGGTGCGAGTGTAGAAGGATGATGCACACACGATTTGGGAAGACTAGAGTGTGATTGACAAACAAACACAATGGACTGGATAGTTCACACATGGATTTGGCCAGGTGGGTGTAGGCATATTAAAAATAATCTACGCGGATGCACATGAACTCCTCACTAAGAGGTATGGTCAATAAGCATGTGTTGGGGGGGAAACGAGCAAATGGATCTTAATGTTGGGAAGATAGTATGTACGAACAGATATCATGCAGAAGGTTCTCTACGTGGAAGTGTTCCGCAAGGTATGCAATGCATTGAACAAAGTATATAATGCGCAATGAAGTGATTGGCACCTACATATACCCGCAATATTATGGGATTATAGGATGACAAGCAAGAAACTAACAGGACAAACACATTTTAGACTTGTCTATGGAGTGGAAGATGTAATGCCTATGGAACACATCGTGCCTAGTCTGCACATCGCTACACTCACAAGTATGAAAGATCACGAAGCTCTGGAGGAGAGGCTCACGAAGTTGGAGGAGCTCAAGGAAGAATGATTTTTGGCTGGATTTCAATAGCAGGTCCAAAAACAGTGTGAAAAGGCTTAGCATGACCAACATATTAAGTTGCACACCTTCAAGGCGAACAATTTGGTGTTGTTGTACAATGGTAATTTCAATAAATTCGCAGGGAAATTTAGGATGCATTGGCTGAGACCATATGTTATTAAGAACATCACAGATGGTGGCGCGGTGTAGTTAGTAAATTTAAATGGAGAAATATTCCCAGGAAAAGTCAATGGAAGTCATTTGAAGGCATACATAGGTGGCCCGACCATCTGACTAGTTGATATAAGCATAGTATTAGTGCTCTAGGCAGCTAAAAGGAGACACAGGACTATAAACTACTCTGCCAGGGAGCTGCACAATGTCAAGACTACGTGCAGTAGCGAAGTGTGATAGGGTTGGCGTCAATGCGATGGTATATGCGCTACCATGCAGATTAGCTAGAAAGTGACTATTGCAGTCACTATTCAGGATGTGATGCTTGGTTTGAGATCAAATGGAGTGGGTAGTAGGGATTTAAGGTGAATTTTCTGGGCTAGATTCTTGAAAATATGCTGCCAAGTGAGCATTAATGGACCTAATGTGGGGGGAATGGTCGAACTCAAATTCAAAAGGCACTATAAATTGCAAAGGGTTGTCTAGCAAACAAAGATTGGCAATTTGAGAACTGAGATGTTGTGCGCCCAGACATTCATGAACCCAAACTTGTTTGATCTATGGAAGGAAAATTCATTGTTTGAGAACTTACCAAAACCATTGAGATAATTGTTGAATAGCACTATGACCGCACCTGAGGAAGCCATGAATACCATAGCGATGACCATTAAGGAGGCCGTGCAGGCCATAACTATGAGAGAAGCCCTAAAAAGCACTAGGATAGTCACAGAAATCCCTAATTTACCACGCACACCAAGACCCAAGAAAGATAAGTAGCTTATGGTACCGGTGTGCATGTCCCCTAGGAATCCATTAAGGACTAGGCTTACCACGGAAGAAAAGGGGAAGGCAATCAATTTGGAAGTTGATGAGGAGGAAGGCTTTGAAGAAATCCTGATAGAGGAGGAGGAGGACGTAGAGATGGCAGTAGAAACCCAGGGTGCTGACCCTCTGACCAGGTTTCCTGCATATATTTCTCCACGTAAGCGAAAAGAAAGGGTCCCCAAAGATCTCAACGAGAGAAAAAGCTCTCTGGACACTCTACTACTCCCTGACGATATCATTTTTGACAGAGCACACTTGGGGTGAGTGCTTGAGCTAAAATTTGAAGATAGGGATCTCACAGACCACAAGAAGTTCCCACATTTGGCAATGACACAACTTATGTGCCAGATGAAAGATGTGTCGATGAGAGTTATAGAGTTGGAGCCGCGTAAGTGGTTGAGGTGTAGAAAAGGTAGGACTATTAAACCTGCTCTGGGTGTCACATTACCATCCTGCCCCAGTGACAATTTTCATCATCAGGTAGCTGCTCTTCTTGGTGCATAAGGGGTGCTTGTGGCTGGAGGAGCCCATCCCCATCAGGGTCCACTTAACTCATAGAATTACCTAGCTCCCTTTCCAAGGGGAGGACCCAATGAACATCTCAGAGGGTAAAACTGATGATTTGGCCATCACGGAGGTGATGAAGAAGAAGTTCAAGCTGGAGAAGAAGAAGAGGATACGCGATTTCCAGCATAAAAAATGCTACCACCAAAGTCATGATGAAGATATTGACTAGAAATTTTATGCGGAAGTGTTGCGCAGATGAGGTGCCCCTACTAGTGGTTGCACTTTCCGCACAATGCACAGAAGCGGTGCAGTTTAATTAGGCAGACTACTTGTGCAGGGTGTTCCTTGAGAACTGCTGCGAGGCACATGAGTAGGGGGAGACTTTTAATTATGCATGGTTTTTGTTGTGCATCATGCTGGTGGCATAGGAATTGCCTGAGGACAGCTAGTTCCTGACGATTATGCAGGACCTTCTGGAGGCAGCGAAGTATGCTTCACTATCAGAAATTAGAGATGCACAAAGAATCAGGGATAGTAAGACATTTTGGGTGTTCATGGAGATGAACATTAAAATGGGGATTAATCACAAGCCACAGTTATCACCCATGGCCTATAACAGTCTGCAGAGCTTCACAAAATTCAAGGAATATTTCCACCACGTGTACATCACAGCGAAGAAGGACCCTGTGAAGACTTGGCACGAGCTCCATTATCTAGTGACGGATGATGTCATATTCATCGTCCTTGAGTCATGGCCACCGAAGTGGCTTGCTCTAGCCAGCCTCATGGTGGAAGGAGAGAAGTCTGTCGCACAGAGGAAAAATGATGACGCAAAACTGCAGATGGTGGCACTGGCAGAGAAGTGAAGGAACAAAGCAGCAGCCAAGGCTCAAGAGGTGCACGATGTTGCAAGGGTAGCGGAAGAGCAGCAGAAGGCAACAAAGGAGGAGCACAAAGGACAAAATTCACCTTTGCCAAAATAGGAAACAAATATAGAGCAATGTGGTGCGGACCTGTAGACATTGTCGACATAGCTAAAACAATAGCACCCAAGAGAGCAGGCAGGGCCGTGAGAAGTCGAAGGCTTCAAAAACTTCTTTCGCCCTGATCACCCTTACTAAGGGGGATCTGCACAAAATTGGGGAGATGGTGAGGGACATCACAATGGAGGCCCTCCAGCAGTTTTCGGAGGAAATCCAGATTGTGTTGTGGGCCCTCCAGGCATAGATATAGGAGTTGCAAGTGCGCACTCCACAGGCTAGCACTCTGTCAACCAGCCTCACCGTAGGCATGTCTGCGGCTGAGGAAATTTTGCACGCTAGAATGACCAACACCAGAGGGAGCAATCGTTACAGAAAATGTGGTCGACAGACCTAGGGTACATGGGCTGAAGGGGATTAGGATAAATATGGTTGCGCTCCCTCGAGAGATGCTCTACATTTTACAGGACAAAGTCACTATGGGATTGCGAGCTAGGGAGGGTCACACGCTCTAGGTCTTGAGTGAGCAATGCATCAACATTGAATAATTGAGCCTGCAACATAACAAGGTAGCACCACAAAATCAACAGCTAGTACAAGTGGTCGAGGAAGCCTGCCAGATGGACTTAGAGCTGGCCATCCAAGCAGAGGAACTAAGGGAGGTATGCATACGAAAACTAGCAATAGGGGTGTGCGAGGAAAAGGAAGAGATAGCTAAGTTTCAACTGGAGCTGAACCTTTAGATAGCTGAAGTACAATTGAAGGTGCAACCTTCGAATTTGCCAAAGGTTAAGGAAGAGTGCTCTAGCACGATTACAGTGGCAATACCGGAGGTCAATAGTGGAGTGAGAGACTGCACATGCTGTTCAAGGAGTCGTTCGAGGTTCTCACTACTCTACACAAGGACCCAAATATACATCGCTTAGAAATAGAGGTGCGCGAGCTACAACAAAAATATGATGAAGTAAAAGGGACCACGTACATGGTTGCCCTTACATAGAGGCTCACATAGATGTAGTAGACGAAAGCAATCAAGGAGCAGGTGGATGTTGCTGGACATAAGGAAACAATTTTGAAGGCATGCTTACAGTCATGGATTGATGAGGTGTATGTCATTACAACCTCTATTGAAGCAAAGCTCACACAGATGCAAGGAACACAAGAACAAGTTCAGGGAAGCAGTTCAACTACAATGGTCTCTAAACAATGCATCTTGGAAGTGCAGGAGGCAGCTTCTTAGTACATTGTCGATCTTGCAGTGATCCAGGCAGAATTGGGAGGTCTTCACACAAATATCTCCGCACCAATAGAGTGACTCGAGGGCCAGTCACGATGTTTTTGTTGGGCGCCTATTAGGCACGGGATGCCCCAAGGGAAGTTTTGGGGCTTAGAGCCTAGATTTTGGTCAAAATTTGTAATGTTGATGTAAAGACTCCGCATTTTGTAGGCACAGAGTGTGTAGTTTGTAAAAGATTCATAGGGCTGTCTACCCTCAATTTTGTAATGAAATGTTGCCTATAGAGATCTACCCATGGTCCAAGGACCATGGGATTATATAAAGAGAGTGAGGCTCTAAGTAGTTAATAGATCATGAAATAATAATGATAAGGATGAAGAGTTGAGTCATATCTGAAGTGTAAAGTATAGTTTTGGGTCATAAAGTAGAATAAGGCTCTGTAGCTGAGTGCGCAGAGGCCTAGTAGTCCACAGCTGAGTGCGTAGGGTGAGTTGAGTCTGTAACAGTTGGAGCATTAATAAAGAGAAGTTTCATATCCATTCGGCATATTTATTTCCTGCTTTATGCATATGTTACATTGAATATACATAGCACTTTTAATTTTGATATGATGTGTGAATATGTATGAATGTGTTGATTAAGTGAATGCAAGGTATAATATCTATTTACGTGAAGTTGACTAACATATGTAAGAAGATAAGTAAGCTACATGGAGTAGATTGGGGAAATAGTGCAGTTCACTTCCATAGTAGCATGAATGAATGTCAGCCCCTGGTTAGGGTTGCGCGAAAGGCGATTATAACAGATGGGGAGGGTATTGAAGGTTATAATAGTGCGTGAAGTAACTTGTGCAAAGATACACATAGTTGGACTAAATCAACACCTCACACATCTCAAGGGTGCGGAAAGTTGGTTCCAACATCCCCCCATACTGCTTTCGGTGAGACTTCAGTCCGTAGCCTACAGGGTGATGCCGAAAGGGCCAATAGGGTAGGGATTTCTTTGGCTAAATAACTCTGAACCTAGGTGAGGCCCCCTCAAGCCAACATGCAATTAAAAAATTTTAACTTCTACATGTACATGTATTGTATACGGCATCTAGGAGGGAAAAATGCATTGTGAAATCCAAAAGGGAACAATGGATGGGGCACACCATGAGGTATTGCATGGAATTTGACACTTTTTATAAAAAAAATTGATGATCTTACATTCTCATTTAATTTTAAAACATTAAAATTTAATTTTAAAGTACAAAATCTTATGTATACATGGAATTACACATGTTGTGCAGGGCACCAATGATACTGAGGAGAGCACGAGGGTGTTGATAAATCGTACATTTTAGCGAGATTCTCTTTGATGCAAATTTGTATTTGATGATATTTTTATATTGTATTTACATTTATCATGACATAAATTTTGGACATATTTACAATAGAACTCTTTATTATGAATTGATGCATCTTATTATTTGACAATTTTTTATTATATATTTAATTTTATAATGATATAAATTTTGGACATATTTTAAACCTTGAACGCTTTATTATGATTTAATACATGCTAATTTTGGAGTTTATGTACATTTTGCATGGTACAATTTGCATGATGTATGGTTTGAAGCTTCAAACTTGGTTTTACATATTTTAATTCATGAATATGTAACAATGAAAGTAAATTTGCATTTAGTTGGTACATTTTACATTCAATCATTCTTGTAATGTTAGTAGATGATTCTTAGGTTTTGTATAAAGTTGTTTTATCTTGACTTATTTAAAATGCATCTATTAAAATTGCAAATTAAAAAATGTGAGGTGTACATTTTTCAGTTAAATGAATCTTATAATTTGATGTAGATATCTAAAACAATGATAAATTAAAATTATATTATAAAATATGGTATGTACATAAATTGCATTTCTATAGGGAAAGGCTACTATGGATGTCGGTTGATAGTTAAATTTTAATATAAATTTGTTTTAATGCACATTTACATAAGTTAGATAAAATAGCATTATAAAACATGGCCCACAATTTGCATGATGCATGGATGGTTTGGTGCTTTTAAATATTTTACATATTTTCATTTAGTTGGTACATTTTACATTCAATCATTCCTTTAATGTTAGTAGATGATTCTTAGATTGTTTTTAAAGTTGTTTTGTCTTTACTTATTTAAAATTAGTGTATTAAACTTTCAAATTATAAACTGAGAGGTTTACATTTTGCATTTGAATGAACCTTATAATTCAATGTAGATGTCTAAAACAATGGTAATTTAAAATTGTAAATTATAAAATATGGTATGTATGTTTTTGCTTTCATGTATAGAAAGACTACTATGGATGTCGGTTTATAGTTATCTTTTAATATAAAGTTGTTTGAATATACATGTACATAAGTTAGATAAAATGGAATTATAAGACATGGCCCAAAATTTGGATGATGCATGCATGGTTTGATGCTTTTAAATGTTTTTACATATTTGCACTTGGTACATTTTGCATTCAATCATTCCTATAATGTTAGTAGATGATTCATAGCTTTTTTTTTAAGTTGTTTTGTCTTGACTTATTTAAAATGAATCTGTTGAAATTGTAAATTACAAAATGTTAGGTTTACATTTTTCATTTGAATGAATCTTATAATTCGATGTATATGTCTAAAATAATGATAACTTAAAATTGTAAGTTATAAAATATGGTATGTACGTTTTGCATTCATGTATAAAAAGGCTACTATGGATGTCGGTTGATAGTTAACTTTTACTATAAAGTTGTTTGAATGAACATTTACATAAGTTAGATAAAATTGCGTTATAAAACATTAAATTTACATAAGTCAAAAAAGTTAGAATCCCCACAATTTCCATGATGCATTCATGGTTCGATGCTTTTAAATGTTTTACATATAATTTAAGTTCATGAATACGTATAAATGGAAGTAAATTTACATTTAGTTAGTACATTTTGCATTCAATCATTATTATAATGTTAGTAAATGATATTTAGTAAATGGCTTAACCTACCACATTCACAAATTAACGGAGCAGTAACAACGCTCTTCTCAACCAACTACAATCACACATTAAATGAGAAATAATAACGCAATATATATCACAAATTAACAGAGTAATAAATCCTCAATACAAGTCTAGATAACATGCAATATACATGTAACTTTGTAACACAATACAAGCCCCAATGAGTATCGCTTTCACATCAGCACATTCTTAAGAATGTACAACTTAAGAGTACACAAAAAGAAATGTTGACAATGTAATTGAACTTTAAGTTCTCAAAGATGAATCCAAGTAGAAGAAATTGTTGGGAAGTTCAATAAAAAAAATTCTAATGGAATGCCATCTTCAATGATCCATTCATGGTCAACATTTGACATTCTCCAATTTTTAACTTTCAAATTTTTTATTTATTGAACTTGTATCTACTTGTGTGCTGCACACACCAAGTGACTATATTGACAACTTATGAAATCGAGCTGATAGTCCTGAAAGTAAAAATTACTCTAAAATTGGTGAGTTTCTTAAAAACAATAACCTTTCAGTATAATAGACCCTCTTTCATATATAAAACTGTTATCATCATAATATTCCAATAACTTCATTTTTTGTTCAGTGCACCGCATCACATAATATTTGACATTTTCTATGTTGTTAATGGGTGTAACTACAACAAAAACATCTCTTGCACAATAAAGCAAGTGTAAATTCAGATCATAATTAAGATGAAAATAACTAAATATCAATAATGACTTGATTTTATTATCTATTTCGAGATCTCTATATTATAACTACTTCTCTAGATACTTATACGTATTGATTTTCAAAACATAATATATATATAATATATATATAGTATATATATATATATATATATATATATATAATATATATATATATATATATATTAATATGAAAATCAATTGAAATGTTACCTTATCTAACAAAATCAGAAACTCGATCACCTTTAGATGATACTACAGTCTCCTATGGTTCCATCTCTTCAAATCCTGCAACAAACATTTTCCCCTCTCTATTTAGTTATGTAAGTTTCCAAGGTCTTACATGCAACTTGAGTGCACCTAATGATTAAGAGCATATGTTTCCTCCTAAGAGGTCACAAGTTCAAAAATAGAAGGGGGTAGAGGATGCATGCCTTCGTAGACTTAGCAAATCAAAATCATTGAGTAGAGGTGTGCCCTATTGTAGTGGCTACAAACACAGACCAAAATGTTTCCTCAGCTTCATTTTCGAGCTTCCCTTCCAATCCTCACAATATCATGTCTTGCTTCGTCAAGTACACAAGCTTCAGTGTTTTTCTTGCACAAAGGCATCATGTTGATCACAACTCAATGCATTACCCTCATAGGCTGATCACCTGGACTTGGTCCAGCTGCAGCGTGATTAGGTCACCCAAGAAATTGGACAATTCTAGAGGGAAAGTAACCTTTCCTCCAGAAATTGCATAATCTTGACTGGCAGCTTGTTGGTCTCCACAAATGCGCAATTTTGGCAGTCAACACTCATAGTGAAAATTGTGCAATCTTTCCGAGTGGGGCTGCTCAGCCAAGAATTTGCGCAAATCTAGGCAGAAGTCAGTTGCTCTCCCCAGAAATTATGCAAATACCCTGGGAAGCTAGCCTAGGTCCCAACCAAAAATGCACAATTTTCCCTCGCAGTCAAGCAGCCTCTTACATGTGTAGCTCAGTTGATCGGTTCCCTCTGGGACCGAGAAAAATAGACTTGCATGAAAGGGTTGGTTCTCCTAAGGTGACATGCAAATGCATCTGTTGTTTCAGGGATCTATGTTTAGAAGTTGGAGGTTACATGCAAGGATAATTTTAGAAACCTCCCTCCAAGTGTCGCTTTCCCTAGATTTGTGGCATGTGCGTCACAACCTCGATGTTATCAAAAAACATTAACCAGATACTACAGAGCTCATTCCTCACATCAACCTTGTAGCTTTGACATCCCACATCACATGTAGGAGTAGTCGGCACATTCAGCTCAGTTGTTTTTGGGTAAGGCCGCTTTCCAGGCCTTATGTTGAATTTCTGTTGCTTTTTGTGTTTTTTATTGTGTGAATATTGTTTTCTTGATTTCTTTGAATGCTTGTTGTCATTTACATGTGTACTATATTTTATTAGTAATATTTTATTTTTCGATGCTATCTAACTGTCGTTGCATGCTTGAAACCATTTTTCACGAATGGTCACCGATTCGGCAACTCGCCTCACCCACATGCATGTTCTTCCATTTTACGAAGATGTCATTTAAAATTTATATGCATGATCATTCAATTATTCTTACACTTGGTATCACCATGATTCACACTCACATTCACGTTCAGTTGCACATTGGCGAGTCTAGGCAACTTGAGCTCGGACTCTACCTTCACTGAGACAACATTGTGCAATATGGGGAAGGAAGGCTTTCTCTTCCTCTCTAGAAATGAACATTTCTTCCTAGAAACTATGCTGTAGGACTATTTTGAGCATTTCTTAGGGATAGTGACTGCTAGAACAGAAAATTGCATAATGTTGTCACTGAGCCTCCAACCATTGCCAGCTGAATTTGCGCATTACGTAATTCTAATAGTCAGTAGCCAGATTGGACTGTGCATTGCAGAGTTATAGTAGTTAGTCAGTCTCCTAGCATCCTGGACTGTGCCTTACGCAGTCTTGGCAATCAGCCTCGTGACCTCCTGAACAAAATTGCATAGCCTTCATTATCATTCACACAGCTATGTTGCAAGTCAGTTCTCAATTTCATTTTGGTTCTCAACTTACAGAGTGATTTCCATGACTATTGCCATCTCTCCAAGTATCAAAATGGTTCATTTGCATTTGAACAGTGCAAGTACAATGGTTTTCAAGAGAGAAGAGTCAAAGACACCGTTCAGAGCACACCTAGAGATGCAGTTAATCAAATGTATATGAGCACACCTACTCATGAAGATATCAGGTTGTTTGTAGATAAGAACAACAAGATATGACATTAGCAGCATCACAGTGAGTAGCATCATGAGCAATAACTGAAGGCAACATACCAAATTCAAAGAATGAAATGAATGTAAGAGGAAGGTTGTTGAAAACATAGAGGCAGAACAAACTTGCAAGCTCAAGCAGATCCACTGGCAATGAAAGCAACTTTGGAGACTCAGGCTATAAGGTGACTATGCGACATGAAGATCACGTGAGGATAGAGAATGGGACAAAGAAGGAGTTTCATGTGCTGAAGAAGAAACTCAAGAAAGAACATGAGGCTGCATAGATAGATGAATGTGTTGAAACAAGAACAGGAGTAGCAGTGGGCGCAACATGCACTCACGGATGAAACTACGCCCATACCAATTAAAGATACATCCCAATAGCTAGCATAGAGCAGAGATGGCGAGCAGTGTTTTCAGTCGCATGCAAGGGATTTAGCATCATGCATGTCATTGTGCGCATGCATGGGATCCAACACATTCAACACACTCACCAAGGTGAGGACAAGAAGCAAGTCCAACTGGAGCTGAATGTGTACTTCGACAAGTTGATGGCCATGACCACCAGCACATGCTTGAAGATCAACATAAACACTATGCATCATTGTGTTTCTGGTTCAGTTGCACCCAAGAAGACCATGCACATGTTAGAAGCAGAGTTGGATGAAGGAGCCATAACAATGCATCAAATGCTACGGAGGCAAGATTTCGCTTTAGCAAGATGTCACCATGAGGTGCATGAACACCATCACAGACGACCAAGATTGGTATCAACTCACCACCTTCGCCATCACAAGCATGTCAAAGAGCTGGTCTCACCAAAATGGATCGGGTGTCAGTGATGTCTCGCATGGCTTACTGAAGCTATTCATCTCACATGAGCACATGTGCATTGTAATGTAGGGTCGTGTCAAGTGGAAATTGAAGTTTCAATAGTTGGATGTCACAATCATAGATTAGATGAAGATTCATGAGGGTAGATGAACTATCGCAAAAGGGAATGTCAAGGGTCACCCAACCCCTTCCTATAAATAGAATGTCATAACTCATTGTAAAGGCTTTTGGTCAGCCAAGCTTCTGACAAGACTATCCCGGAGAGAGATTTGACAATATTGGAACACACCTTGGCTTCTCCAGTGCACAGAGCTAGTACATCTCTTTGGAGGAGCAGGCGGATGTGGCTGTAACATTCCACTGTTGGGGCTAGCAGGTGCACATGGATGTATTGTATGACTGGAACTTACACTTCTTTATATAATAAGAGTTGACACATTTCATGCATATGTTGTATTGTATTCCAAATATCTTGTTTACTCCAAATGGCATATGTATTTTTTCCCTACACATGCATGTATGGAATGTTCCGTATGAGCATGTACAAATCTTTTTGAAATGTGTTGATTGGTTTAACCATCACTTTGGATTTCCAACTGACATGCTTTCCATCTTGTGATGCATCTTCGCTCGTGTGTTCCCTTCCCAACCGAGTATTTTTAAAGGTTGTTAAGGGGCGCACTCATCTCAACCCACATGTGTTAGAACCTCTCATGCACCTTCCTTGACTCACTGCAGAGGACACACCA
This sequence comes from Pinus taeda, assembly GCA_000404065.3. Taxonomy (NCBI): domain Eukaryota; kingdom Viridiplantae; phylum Streptophyta; class Pinopsida; order Pinales; family Pinaceae; genus Pinus; species Pinus taeda. The sequence continues at coordinate 2,930 of APFE030318420.1, read as the reverse complement.
TTGCTACTAAAAAAGTTATCTTACTTGCTTCTATGTGAAATCGCGGTCAAGGCATTACTATACGACCCACTGGCGGGACTCCTACGCCAAACGATCTGAGGTATAATTGGGACTTCATACCGGGGTTAACATGTTGGCAGGTGCAACATCGTCAAAATTTTGGCGCTATAAGGAGGGCTAGATGACAAGATGAGTCCTCACATCTGTTTTGAATCTCTACACATCTATCATGACTAACTACCGAGTCGCTCTTCCCGAATGTATGTCTTATGGAAACGATTTCATAATCTCGGAAATGCTCTCAGATAAATTGTATCATAAAACATTTGATGGTGGAGGCTAAGTATCCTTGGTTAGGCACACAGTTGGCATTGTAGGCTCATGCAAAAGACATGGATTCTTGGAAGAATACAAGAGTTGTGTGTTGTCCATATACAAGCTTCAAGGGCGCCTAATGCACTAGTGTGCCACGCTACCAAAAAAATCTATTCATTCTCTTTCTCATATGGTCGTAGAGATAGATCATGCTTTCAATCACTTCGACTGTCAGGCACTCAACAAAGAAATTCTGAAATTATGAAAAGTGCCTGATGAATCATTTGACTAGTTTTAGACATGATTTTGTAATTTTGCATACCGATTCCCAGAAGATGATATTGATTGGGAATTTCTTGATGGAAGATTTGAGTATCTTCTTCACATATTTGAACCCTGCTCAATGCACTTCAGTGATGGAGCTTCACAATCACAAGCAGGCACAGTTGCTATCAGAAATGACTTTCCACATTCACCTCATCAAACAACTTCACCACCACGGAGTGATGTGGGAGATCATGCACACACCTCTGTTGAACTGTCACATCCTCCCACCCCACCTACTTTTGATATTTGTGGAGATTTGGCTTGCAAGTCTAATGGTTGTCACATGGACTCATTCCCTTGACCTATTTCCTCATGTTCTGTTGATCCTCTAGATTGTACTCTCTTGTGTTCTACCATTCTAGACTCCTCACTTGTTGTGGACAAGGATCAAGTTGTCGACAAAGTTGGTGTTTTGCAACCAACTTGTGCCATCATTCATGATGAGTGTGTGTGAGAGTCTAAAGAAGAGCCCAGGGTAACTCCCTTCAATCTGTGCCTCATCTGTTTCATCCTGACATCCCTTGTGATTCTTCCACTATCAGTTTCCCCTATGAAAACCCATTTATGGATGTTTGTACTTCAAATCATTCACAGGACACCTCGGATGTCAGTTTGTCATCCCCTTTGCTTCTCATCTACCACTTTGCCCAATTCGTCAAATCATGAGGATGCTGAAAAACATACTAAATATTCTAATCTTGGTTGTCATGATCTACTCACTTCCTCACCCAGTTAGGATTTTGATTCAACCATTGTTAATCTATCCATGAAACTAGTCTACGCTTATCTATCTATCAATGAAGTCGAAACCCCCCAGACCGTCGAGGCACTTCAGCCTAAGATGATGGTTATGGGAGGTACTCATTGTCCTGAGGTTGGTTTCACTTCTGATCGAGAAATTTTTGAAACATTCAAGGCTCCTCATCACTCTTTGTTTTGCACTAAATATCAACCAAACACCCATATTTCACATCCTCCACTCTAACTACAAAATCCCATCCCTCATGCATTGGAGGAATCTTACACAACAAGCACATACGCACAACACAAGTGGTATACCTTTCTCATGTTTTCTTGCATGTCAAAGTCAAGAGAATGCATACACTCAACATCTGCATGTAGTGTAGCACAACATCATGGAAAATCCACCAAATACATGTCATGCACTGTCACTCATCTTTTTTTTTTGTGGTTATTTGTAATTTCAGAGTGCATTTGTCTTCACTATTACATCTTTCTTATTTGTTGGTTTGCACAACTGTCTTGTTCGTGAACTATGCCTTGACCAACACGGGTCAACCAATGTGCCAGTGGTTGCATTGGAAGCATCATTTCATGTGAGATGGCCTATGCATTGTTAGCTTAGGAGTAAGAGTAGTGTTTTCTCTTGAGTTGTTTTCTTGAATGCTTGTTTACTTACTTTATTTTCTTTCACTTTTTCTTCTAATCTTTCTTTGATTTGTTGTTTGTTAGTTCGCTTGTTTCATTTTGTAGGATAGTTTCACATGAAACCATGTATGACTCTTGAAACAAGTTGGGTAATGTACAACAGGCCTTGTGCAGCTATCACTATGTGTTTATCTATTATCCTGCCTCTGTATGAAGAACTTGTTACTTTCATTCCATGATATGTCGATGGAAAATAGTTACTATTTGAAGTGAACCTTGGTGGAAACACAATGCTCGTGTGCTAACTAGTCTCACCTACTCTAGTTGGTTGTTTTTGGGTTAACCCTTGTCATCTCAATCAAGTAGAGTAAGGTTAGGGGGAACACCTTAAGAAGCACATCAGAGGTATAATAGACTACTTCTCTGTAGGAACAACCTCTTCTACTCTCAATAAGTCAGGATCCGTCTTCCACCTCTGAAATGGATAAGTGTTATGCACAGTTACGAAGAGGAAAAATGAAAAAAATGAAAAAGTGAAAAAAAATTGAAAAAATGAAAAATAAATAAAGAAAAAGAAGAGAAAGGCTTCTTGCACAGAGATGTGATGCAAGTAACTCTGTCGGAGTACTGACTAGGCTTGCCGACAATGGAACCATGCTTGAGATGAAACTAAGACTTTGACGACTATACTTCTTTTGCACCAATATACGTTGCGACCCCAATCAAAACAATTGTGTTTCCTTGGCTTGGAATGTGTGTGAATTTGACCAAGATCTTGGAAGATGTTGCATATTACAATTAATCTAGTGTGGAAACCAAAAGTAGCTGAGAACTGAGCAATAATTCTGGAGGTGTTAGAATTCCTTTTCATGAACAAGGGCCATTCAGAGAACTAGAGT
>APFE030318419.1:0-14630 GCA_000404065.3 Pinus taeda | reverse complement strand
ATTTTAAAAGGGACATGTGTCAACTCCAAGTTGAAAACAGACATACACATCCCTCACATATGGGGTTGCAGAATGAGCCAATTGGCTCAATAAAATAATGTGTTGGATCCATAAGTCTCAAATCTAAGTCATTCACATCATAAAAGCCTTAACTCTAAAATAATATTAAATTATTAAAATTCAAAAAGAGGAAAAAGGAAAAGTGACAACTAACAATTATGAAATAAAAATCCAGTGAACCCTAAACCTTGGATTGATTATAATCTAAACAATAATTGTTAAAGAAATTGATAACCAAAGGATTACAAATAATATTAAATTATTAAAATTCAAAAAGAAGAAAAAGAAAAAGTAGAACTAACAATTATGAAAAAAATAAAAAAAATAGTTTAGGTAATGTATAACCTACCATAATAAACTAAGTTATTTTGTATAAGTTAAATATCTTAGTCAATTAAAAAAATTGAATATTGTCACTCATATTTTTGCATCATAGAAAAAATGACAATTACGATATAAAATAATAAGAAGGAATTATTAAGATAATTTGCTTAATGTATAACTTACTATAAGAACAAATATCCGTGTAGTCTAACTTATAGATGAAATAACCTTTTTCAGGACAAAGTTTAGCAAAAAATTTTAAAAGAGTTTAAGTTGTTTAATCAATAGAATTTGAGTTTAAGTTGTTTAATCTATATAATTCGAGTTCCCTAGGGGTTTTCAAGGTGCTGAATCCATTTATGTATTCAAAAATGTGTTTTAAAGAACAAAAAAGATCACAATCTTGCTTGAAATTATATAACTAGATTCCAATGAAAAAAGTTATTTCCTCTGTAAGTTAGAGTATGCCAACAAAAAACCAGTAAACACTATAATCTAAAAAAAAAAATTGCTTAAAGTAATTAATAACCAAAATTAAAATTAATATTAAATTATTAAAATTCAAAAATAAAGAAAATAAAATAAAACTAACAATTATGAAATAAAACAAGAGCTACATGGAAGCTAGTACCGGCTTAGCTTAAAAATAACTTAATTAAACAAAATAATAACAAAGACAAAGATTTAATAACAAAAATAAAACAACTAATAAAGTATTATATTATTGTATTCCATCACCAAAAATTAAGAAATGTGATTAACTCATATTGTTTATATTAACATACATATATCTATATGTGTGTGTTTTACTTATATATCACCTTAAATTGAAAATATTGTGAAAAAATTATAATTCATCGGATAGAAAAATGAAAATAAAAATAAAGAAATTAATAATAGTGAAAGAAGACAATAAATAAAAATCAGTGACTAATAGAAATGAAAGTTCCTAAAAAAACCAATAATAAGACTCAACCAATCACTTTACAAATACATAAATTTAAATAATAATAAAAAATTAATTTCTAATGTTAAACTATAGATAAGCATTATAAATTTTTGGTCAAAGACGAACTAATACCCAGTCAGAAGACAAACTGAGTGCATTATACCATGCTTGACTCTTATAATAAGAATATTTTTAATGAAATGTTATAAATGATTTATACAGGCAAGAACTCAAGATTTGATACACACAAATAATTTGGTCACATTTACAAACACAATTTTCTTCCAAAAAATGGTTAACCTTGATCCTTGAACTAATGAATAGTTAATAAACAATAAAAAAATGTAAATGATAATCAATTCAAAAAGATAGAGGAACTTGATGTTTATGGAGTGAACGGGATAAATGATAATCAATTTAAAAAGATAGACGAATATCATGTTTATGTAGGGAACGAGAGGGAAAATTCATAGATATTTTATGTCTTTAAATATGCTATATTAGAGAAAAATACCATGGGAAAAACCATGTGTTATAGAAACCCCAAAGTGACTATTTTACATCAACTTCATTAATTATTATTAACCTTTTTTTATTTATTTTTCAAATCAATTTTAATTTTAATTTTAATTTTATTTAATTTATGTAATTTAAAAACTGATTAAAATTGTTAAATGTTTATCATAACAACACATAATTTCCATACTTGGCTGGGCACAATAATAATTTCATATATATATATATTATATATATATATATATATATATATAATTAATATATATATATATATCAACTATTTTTATTAAATTTTGTTTTCAAATTTTACTTCTAATTCTCGTCAAAACCCCCATATTCGCCTCAAGCTAGGTTGACATAAGGATGTCAAGTCCTTGCTCGACCATTGGGGGATAAAAGAGGAGATTATCTTGGAGAATAAGGATAATATTTATTTATTTTTTTCTAATTAAGACTAACCTAAGTACCCACAGGGGATTTGAACCGGTGACCTATCGCAAGGAGTGCCTTAACAGCGCACCCATTCACCATCAATCCAAAGCCCCGTGGGCAGAATAAGGATAATATTAAAAACACCATTAATTCCAAATTTAAGAATGAGTTGTGGAGTGATAAGAAATTAGAGGGGAAAAAGAAGCTGATGTATTACAAGGATGTGATCAATTCCACTCTTGCTAACTAGGATTACCTGACAAGTGCTAATAAGAAAATGAAAATTGCAAAGATAAGAACTAATTCCCATGAAAATGAACATTGCAAATATAATAACTAATTCCCATGAGCTTCGAAGTGAAATTAGGTGTTGGTCTATTCCCGATGAAAGAATCTGCCTCCTCTGTGATACTAAGAGAGTCGAAGATGAGAAACAATTTCTCTTGGATTTCCCAACCCTTACTCGTATCCATTCTCATTTTCAAAACATTTGTCACACTACCAAACTTCTTGACTTGTGAAGTAAACAAAACTAGAGTGAACTCTAAAGGTTTCTCTCCATTCTTTTTTATCACATAAATAAAATATTAAATAATTTCAGTTAATCACTCATTTCTTAAGGTCTAATAATATTATACATCCATCATCATATTATTTCTTTAAAATTTAAATATAATTAATTTTCTTAAAATATTAAATGCATAAAAATGTTTAATTATTCAATTTGTTTCCCAATATATTTTATTTAATATAAAATTTATTTTTAAATGAACAAAAAAGTAGTGGTAAATAAAATAATCCATATTTAGTATTTCAAACATGTTTATGATTTCTTGAATGGACTAGGTCAACTTAACCTACTTACCCTAGGTTTTTGAATCAAGCCTCTCAAATCCAAAGATGAATTAAGGGAAGGAGATAGCATGATACTTCCTAAAATACTTGGAAGAAGGGTTTCTTAAGAAGGAAAACTAAATAAATACTATGTTAACATGTATAATACTTGATTACATTCATCTAGTAATACATTAAATAAGATAAAATATATTATCCTACTAGATTTACTATGCATTCATTCAATATTCACCATAATCATCCATGAAAAGAGATTAAATCCACACCAATGAAATCCCCAAGAAAGTTGCTCAACTAGAGCTCCATTGAAAACTAAAGAAAATAGTAGTAAGAAAAGAGATGTATATCCTCGAAGTTGTGCAGATGACCCAAATAAGCCTAGCACTTCCCTTTATATACTAGGTAAACTAAGCACTTTAGCCAAAATTAGGCTAAAATACCATAAAAAAAAAAAAGAAACCCATTATAAAAGGTGGATAGGTCATCAAATTGACCCTTAAAATAACCTCAAACATGAAAATAAAATGATAAAATAGGAAAAATCCCCTTAAAAAGGTCATACTATGAGTTTAGAGTTTTTAAAAGGGGACCTCATCCTCAAAAGATATGTCTCTCCATCAAAAGGTGCAATGAATAGTCCAATGGACATGTATCCTCATCAAAGGTCATGTATCATCATCAAAAAGTTCCTTCCCAAACAAAAAATCAATCCTTTTGAAGACTCATGTCACACAATAGGGTAAAATATCATCATATGGGAGCAATGTCCTAACTCCAATGGGTAGCATCCAAGGTGCCAAAGGTGGAGGAGGGTCTCCATAAGTGTGCCAAGTCGTCATCAAGCCCAATGATCTCGATCAAGTGTGCAACACCATCATCCATGAAGCATAGGAGAAGCATCATTAGCATCCTCCAAAGGACCATGACCATGTTTGGATCATTATCAAGTACAAACTTAAGGAATCAAGTAAGATTAAATAAAATGGAAACACGAGCCATTGAAACATAAAAAGTGGATCATATTCAATGTTAAAGCCTTATAAGTATGTCACATAAAGTATCTTCTTCAAACTTCATTTAGCTTAATACATTATACAAGTTTCCAAATTTAGCTATGGGAGGATCATCAAATACCCTTGTTAGATGCTCCCAACCCTAGAGGGATGAACAATTCCAAGGTTGGCCCTTCAATCAATAGGTGTGGGTAAGAAGTGATATAGTTTTGGGTGTACTTCATCATAAGTATCACTATATTATACATGGGTTATGAAATACCATCATCCAAAACTTCTTTTGATGGTGGGACTCTTTCATTACTTGAGTTACCCTTTACTCAACATGATTTTTTCCACCCTTAAATCTTTTTCTTTGTTTCTATTGGATTTAATAATAATATTTCATTGATTTTATTTAAATCCCCTTTCAATATGGTCAGTTTATTTCTCATAGGGGTTGGAATGTTTTTTGTAAGTCCCTTTTTCTTTGATAAGTGTGATATGCATGGGACTAGGGTGATGGACTCACATGAGGGGGTAGAGCCCAAGTTAATTTGGATTTTAATCATCATTTATCCTATGCCATTTATTTTTCATTTTGACAATTGGGACATGATTTGTTTTTTTTTTGTAGCTACATCATTGTGTAGGTATTTCAAAGCCCCTCTTCTTATAGGATGGGGGAAATAGGGAACTAGTACAAGTGATTAAAAATAACCAAACAAAAGAAAAGACAACAAATCAGGGATAAATGGAAAGTGTCAAATATAGAAGGATGTGAACGCACTACCTTTATCAAAGCCTCCTATTTGTGCCGCTCCTAGATAATGAAATAAAATCCACAATATATTCTCACATTACTAGATGGAAGAGATGTACATCTGATTTCAACCCATCATCCCTACTTAAATTCCCTAAACATTAAATATAAGAACCCCATATGAAATAATGACTAATATGCCTCATGGACATTGACCTACCTTCATCGGATGAGCATGTCGATCAAGTGGATGAGCTAATCAATGAGTGGGTGAGAGACATATGAGAAGTTTCCATTTAAGAATTATGTGAGGCTACTGGTTGGAAATTTGCATCTTAGTAACAAGGCCGATTTTAGACACCAAATTTACTCTAATAACTATAGATGTGGTCACCATGAGAACAAATGATTGATATAAATTCATTGAAGATATGTGGGTAAACAAAGAAAACTAACATGACCATTTATATTGACAATGAGAGTGCTCACAATTTTGTTAATATTTAGATGGAAAATAAGTTAAAAATATCTATCCATTATATAGTTTACTTATATATAGTTGTCCCCAGAGATATCAACATTTCATGTGATGGACAATGTTACAAAATTAATTTAACTATTAACAACTACCATATAACATCAATATGTGAAAATTCTAAGACCATTTTTCAAGATTTACCTCATTGTCTTACTTTGGAATAATCTAAAGACCATATGATATAACTCATCCTCAATCCATACCTTAATAATTTAAAATCATATCGACATTCATTCATATATATACAAATATGTTGAACGATTGGTTGAACAATTGTTAGATGGTGGTGTAATAACTGAATCAAGAGTCCTTACTTATCTCTAGTAATTCTTGTAAGTGATAAGGATGACACTTATAGGCTATGTTGAAAATAATACTGAGAGGGGGGGTGAATCAGTATTATCTAGTCCTTTTAACAATTCTTCCTTATTTATACTTTGAATTATTTTTGCATATCAGTACCATAAAACAATGAGCATGAACAAGAAAAACAGACAGTCACATCAAACAACACCAGATATAAGGTGGAAACCCAATGTGGGTGAAAACCACCTGCTACAATATGTCTCTATCTTCTTTCAAATTAGAAACTCCTTTTACAATGGTCTTATACTGGTGCAGTCCTTTACCAGTACGCAGGTTGCAACCTGCAGAGAGCTACAACTCTCTCTCGTTTTCCAATCTCTCCTAGAACGGAGCTACAACCCCCTACTTCTTTTCAAGGACCACTTTTCATAAATTTTCAAACTAGATCCATATGCATCAAATGATCATCAAGTACAGATAAATTACAGTCTACTGCAGTAACCAGATCAAAGCAACAGAACCGAACCTAGAACACCTTATCAACAGAAAACTTCAGTCAACAGAAGATCTTAAGTCAAATACGCAGTTTTCCTTTCACTGGCCTGTGTCGCTACGCACTTCACCCTCCGCTTCTCTGCGTATACTCGCAGAGCTCCTTCTGCTACACTGCGTGACCACGCACTGCTTCTTCTGTTGTGCTGCGAACAGTATGCACCCAAATACACTATCGCACCGCGTACTTCACTGAAGGTACGCACCCAAAGACACTATCGCGCCGCGTACTGTTTCTGTGCATACGCACCTGAACCACCGTCGCTCTGCGTACCCACGCACTGCTCCTTCGTCACCTGTGTGTACCCACGCACTGCGCCTTTGTCGCCCCTGCGTACCCACACACTTATCCTTCTTCTGCTCTGCGTACCTACGCAGAGGCACCGTTAAACAGCTGCGTACATTAGATTAGGGCTGAATTTACAGATCACCAGTGTGCTATAGTTAGACAGATGCCCAGATCTGATCAAGCGCTCGGGAGATCACCCTTTACAGATTTGCCTTCCACTACACTTTCATATAGATCAAGCCTTTTGAAACAATAACCCAAATATTTCATATATTAAGATATTCAACCCAAAGCATGCTAAGCCAAATGATCTCCTTTTCTTTATATAGGCAAGCTCTTCCTCAAATCAAGGATCATGGGGCTCAATAATAATAATAAAATAAAACAATACCACGGGCCAGAACCATGATAACACAATACTGTCAGCTAAATACCAAGGGTTAAACATAAGGAACCCCACGTGTGCGCGCTTTACTGCCTTGAAGTGTGTGCACTGGGGGTACGCACCTCATGAATGGGTAACCTGTGTGTCTGGACGCAGTCCCTGCATAGAGTACCTGTGGGTACGCATCTTCTGAACTGTTCTCCTACGTACTTCTTAATTTTCATCATATTGAGAGCTTTGCCATGGGTGTTGCCATCAAGTACAACATCTGTAACATATAACCATACTAGAAACATAATGCCAACACCTTGGCCGACCTGCAAAGACAATTTTTAGGCCGCTGTGAAGTGAAAAAGAATCCTCTCCAAATTTTGGTTGAATATGAGCAAATCAAATGAAACGCTGGTGAGTCAGTCCAAGACTACTGCATTAGATTCAATTCTGTTTATAATGAAATTCTCGATCATCTAGGCCACCTATGGGGCTAGCCATGTTGAAGTTTCTGTATGGTTTTGATGTTGACATGGCTTATCAATTAAGAGAGAGAGAGAACGGGCCACAATGGAAGACATGCAGAAGATCGTGGTGAGCATTGAAGCAAATCTGTTGACCAAGAGGGCTAGAGCAAAGGCAAAGAAGAAGGTCACCATAAAAGAAGAATCTTCCTCGGTAGATCAATTACTCCGGAAGGTAGAGAAGATGCTTGAAAGGGTGAAACTTGACAAACCTGAGCCACAAGTTAGAAATCCTAACTTTCGTGGCCAGCAACAACCACAATATAGAATAAGGCAGAGAGATCAACGAGCCCAAGAGCAGACAGCACAGCAGCCAGTACAGCCACCTTTGCAGCAAAATTTTGTGCATGGACCGGAGTCAGATAAGGACGGGAATATAATAGGTGAGGAAAACCACTTCTTTACTCCGGATGATTTGCCTATTTATATTACCGAGGATGAGGAGTATGCAGAAAGTCCGGCTGTACACAAAGATGCAGATTTCGTTCTAGCAAATGACATCGTTTTGGAGGAAGAATCAGATGAGTACCAAAGAGGCTATATGAATGCTCTGTCCGCTCAGCAGCAGCGGTATTCACTTAGAAACAGATACGTGCCGGTTAAACCAATTCAGAAGAGGAAGGATGTTGAGGCATCAAAGAATGATTCATCAGTTTCACAAAGGAAAGGAAAGGAGGCGGTTGATCCAGATAGCAGCGAATCACCATCAGCACAAAAATCAAACCAGCCAATTGCATTGAAAGAAAAGGAAAGGAAAGAAATCCCAGTCAAAGAGGTAGAAAAGATTCCCGCTTTTAATTAAGAGAATGAAATTTTTAAATTGAAGGTATCCATTCCCTTGACTAAAATAATGAGGAACAATAGTTATAGAGGAAAAGTATCTAAAATTTTGAATTTGGACCCAATGTCTGACATGGTGAATGTCGAAGATGATCAACTCAAAATGATTTTTGGGCCAGCATCGAATGGTGATTCTCCTGATAGTGATGTGCCACCTTTTTATATCAATTTAAGATTGCATGATTTTGGGTTACATAATGCCATGTTCGATTCCGAAGCTTCTCACAATCTCATGCCCAAGGCTATCATGGATAAGTTGGGTCTGGACATCACCCGGCAATACCATGATCTCTATTCGTTTGATTCCAGCAGAGTAAGATGTATCGGGCTCATCAAAGACTTGATTGTGAGTCTGGATCAACTCCCAATGAAAAATGTTTTCATGGATATTGTTGTAGCAGATATTCCTCCTAGGTTTGGCATGCTTCTTTCCAGGTCTTGGTTAGCAAAATTGAAAGGGACACTGCAACTAGATTTCTCCTATGCAACGATTCCGGTGTTTGGCCAAATGAGGAAATTATGTCGGGAACAAAAAATGAAATACATGATTACAAGCAAGGAGAAACCAATAAATCATCTGATTAATTATGTACATACAGATTTAGAGTATTTTGTTTTGTATTCTGATAGTTTCAATGATATTGATAGTCAGTTAGTAGAAGCAGATGGTATTCCAGAAATAACAGAAAATTTCAGAGGAGTTTTAAAGAGAGAAGGACAAGAACAGCAGAACATCATTGAGCACTCAGCTGAAAGTAATGGACAGCAAGCAGAAAAAGCATGGCAAACAGATTTTCAGCACTTACAAGAAGAGGAAGAAGGTTTGTGGACCATGGATTTCGATGGAGTAGTGAGAAATGATGGCACTGGAATTGGGATTTGGGTACGCAGTTCTTTCTCCACCCCAAACAAAGTGCCTAGTAACGTGCGAGTATGCTCTTACAAGTTGGCTTTTGATTGTTCAAACAATGAAGCTGAGTATGAAGCTCTAATTGCTGGCCTAAAAATTCTAAGAAAACTGAATGCTAAGAGGATTTTAGTATATTGCGACTCCGAATTGGTAATTAAGCAGGTCAAAGGCGAATATCAAGCAAAGCATCCTCAGATGCGGGCTTACCGTAATGCAGTTCTAGACGTCCTAAAATTATTTTCAGAATATACCTTGACATGTGTGTCTCGTATACAAAATAGCATTGTCGATGCTCTTGCTAAGGCAACAAGTAGTTTGAAGATTCCAATGAACTCCAGCAATAAATTCAAAATTCATGTCAAGCATCATCCTACCATCCCAGACAATCAGAGATATTGGTAAGTTTTCCAAGATGATGAGGAGATTGATGATTTTCTGCAAAACAAAGGTAAGTTCAAAGAAACCTCAATTGATGTAGAAAATGACGATGGTAAAGGTAATGGTATAGATGATGTGTAGATCAATCAAATGGACGTGTTGTAGCTAAAGAATAATGTTATTCCTAAAGGCTTGATACCTTTAGAAGAACTCTTTGATCAAGATGATGTAGCCTGCAAACCAACCTTGCAGCCAACAGAGAAGGGTGTGGAAGAGGTCAATGTTAGAACAAATGCTAATCCTAAAATGGTAAAACTGTCTAAAGCATTGCCACAAAAGATCAAAGCCAAATATATCAGTTTGTTGTCTTCATTTACAGATGTGTTTTCTTTGGACTATTTTGACTTAAAGACATATGGTACCAATATAATTCAGCACACTATACCCATTAAGCCCAATCAGAAACCTTTCAGACAGAAGTTGAGAAGGCTAAATCCTAAGCTGCTTCCATCAATTGAAAAGGAGATAAACAGGTTGTACAAATCAGGGATCATTGTTCCCATCATATTTTTTGATTGGATCTCTAATTTGGTTCCCGTACAAAAGAAGATAGGTGAGATTCGCTTGTGCATTGATTTTAGAAATCTCAATAAAGTTTCGTTGAAAGATAACTATCCACTGCCCAAAATGGACTGTATACTTCGGCGAGTAGTGGGAGCATCTTGTATGTCATTACTTTATGGTTATTCCGGATATAACCAAGTTCCTGTCCATGAAGATGACCGAGACAAGACATCGTTCACCACTCCGTGGGGAACTTTTCATTACGCCAAAATGCCTTTCGGTTTGAAGAACGCGGGTGCCACATTACAGCATGCAATGTACTTGGCTTTCACAAATGAGAAGGATGTCTTTTTGGTTGTGTACTTGGATGATCTGATGGTGTTTTCCAAATCTAATGAAGAACACATCAACCATCTAAAAACTGTCTTTCAAAAGTGCAGAAAATACAGCTTGTCGCTGAATCTGAAAATTAGCTTGTTCGCCATGGAGGAAGGGAAACCACTCGGGCACATTATCTCAAAAGATGGAATTTGTATTGACCCAGCACGTGTACAAGCAATTCAGCAAATCGATCTACCCCAGAATAAGAAAGAGATTCAATCTTTCAATGGTAAAATGAATTTTCTATGCTGCTTTGTACCTAATCTTGTTGAACACCTAAGAGAGATTACAAATATGCTTAAGAAGGAAAACCAAGTGAAATGGACGGAGGAGGCTATAAAATATTTCAATTTAATCAAATTGGCTCTTTCTTCAGCTCCAGTTCTAGTCATCCCGGATTACACTCAGGATTTCATATTGTTTTCATTTGCTTCGGAGCATACTATGGCAGCTGTGTTATTGCAGAAAAGAGATGATCATGAAAGACCAATTGCTTTCTTCAGCAGAGCCATAAGAGATGCAGCCTTAAAATACAACATCATTGAGAAGAAAGCCCTTGCACTTGTGAAAGCATTGAAATATTTTTGGGTATATATTCTACATTCTCATATTTTGGCCTATGTTCCCAACGCTGTTGTCAAAGATGTTTTAGTGCAGAACGATCCGAAAGGAAGACGAGGCAAGTGGATTGTAGCTTTGTTGGAATATGATGTGGAAATAAATCCCACAAAGCTTGTTAAAGGACAGGGATTGGAAAAGTTAATGGCCGAGTCAAACTTGCACGCCTTAGACATAAATCTGATCGCTACTATGTCCGATGAGAATGAGGAAGGATCGTCAATTCAGGTATCTAAAATGTTTTCTCTTTCTCTGTGGTATTCAGATATCATATATGTGCTTAAAAATTTGTCACCACCACCTGGCATGACTAGAAACAAAGCTAGAACACTCAAATTGAAGGCTGCCAAGTTTTGCATTCTAAATTCTGCACTCTATTGGAAAGATCACGGTGGCATTCTGTTAAATTGCTTGGTGGAAAAAGAAGCAAAGAAGGTCATGGAGGATTGCCACGAGGGAGATTGTGGTGGTCACCTTTTTTGGAAATCAACAATAAATAAAGTCCTGAGAGCGGGATACTATTGGTCGACATTGTTTGCTGATGTATATAAGATGGTCAAGAGCTATCATAAGTGTTAGATTTTCGAAGGAAGGCAGAAGTTACAACCTTTTCCACTTAAGCCCATTGAGGTGAGTGCCCCTTTTTCAACAATGGGGGTTGGATTTCATTGTTGAAATTCATCCCGCTTCTTCTAGTCAGCATAGATGGATCCTCACAGCGACAGATTATTTCACGAAATGGATTGAAGCAATTCCCACCAGACAAGCTATAGATGTGGTAATTATTTCATTCCTTGAAAATAACATCTTGTCTCACTTTGGTTGCCTGAATAAGTTAATCACTGATAACGCAACAGCTTTCAAATAAAAAAGGATAGTAGAATTTTGTCATAAATATCACATCATTTTGGGTCAGTCAACTGCCTATCATCCGCAAGGCAATGGATTGGCAGAATCTTCTAATAAATCATTGGTCAATATCATCAAGAAGCTGTTGTAAATAAACAAGAAGAGTTGGCATAAGAGGTTGGTCAATGCACTTTGGGCAGATCAGGTCAGTCAGAAGAAATCCATTAGTACGTCACCTTTGAGCTCGTTTATGGAGTTGATACAGTGTTTCCTACCTCTCTCACAGCCCCGGTAGTCAAACTTCTTAGGAGGCTGGCAGTGAAGACAATCCTATGTAGAGAAGGTTGAATCAAATGGTCCACTTACAACAGACCAGAGAAGAAGTCTTCCAGAACACATCCAAGTTGCAGGAGAAGATTAAGAAAATTTATGACAAAAAAGCAAAGGCGAACAAATTTCAGTTGGATGATGTGGTGCTGATGTGGGATGCAAGGAATGAGTAAAAAGGTAAGCACAGTAAGTTCGAGAATCTCTAGAAAGGTCCCTTCAAGATTGCAGCATATCGGTGTCAGAATGCCTTTCTTCTGAAGGAAATGAATGGGGAAGATTTTCCAGGAGGGACGATCAATGGTCGGCTGCTCAAGTGGTACCATTTCTGAGTTATTAATGCTACTTCCACTATCACTGTAAATACCATTTTATTTCAGTTTGGTTAGATTTTGTTAGCTTAGTCTTCAAGTCATTTCAATATCAAATTTGAGTCAGTTTTTTGGTCATTTTAGTTTCGCAAATGAGTCAGAGTCTTGCGTTGTTTGTCGAAATAATGACTCCATAGCCAATGGACGAAGGCACTGTCTAACTCTTCCAGAGATTTGTTGTTCTTGGCACCTCCAAGGAGCCCATCCCCCATTGGAGCCAATGTTAGAGTCGGTCTTGTCAGTCCTCCGTCAGAGATCAAAACTCTTTCTGCATTTCATTTTTAGGTGTCTCGCTTGTAGAGCGATAACTAGGGTCTCTCACACCACCAATTATTCCACATTATTAAGTCAATCCGGGATCGTTTCGTTCTTTCAAGGAGTAACTCAATCCGAGGCTGTTTTGCCCAAGTAATGCTCGGTAGTATAGCGCTCTAATGAATTGAAAAGAAACAGACACTAAACTGTAACTGAATCAACTCAAAGATAAAATCACACAAATCAATTTGATCAGTCAAGGGTACGGAACCAATAACCCTTCCCTTTAGAAACTGATAAAGAAGGAAACCAAAGCATGGGCTTATAGATCTGGGAGTCAGGCAGCGTCTTGTTGGGCTCACGACAGTCTTAGGCCTGCTATCACGCGGAAGCAACAAAAGCAGATAAGCAAAACGTAAATGGAACAGCAGTTATGAAAAGGAACAACAGGAATTAAATGGAACAGCATAGGTAAGTGGAAAAACAGTAACCAAATAAACAGCATAAACAAATGGGACAGCAAACAGGAAATGTAAATCAAATGGAACAGCTAACTCTATTGGAACAGTAAACGCAATGGAACAACAACTTAATTGGAATAGCAAACTTAAACGGATGCACACGTTCTAAGCTATTACAACAATCTGAGAGTAATGTATGATGTGACTATTTCTGAACAAAATGATATTGTCTTCAAATCTCACAAACACTTATTTTATATGAATCCAATGATGATACCAGTCATACTAATACCGGGATGTAATTCAAATAGATTCACCTTATATAACACAGAGACATGAGTTAGGAAACTTATTCAAATTCAGAGATTAACTAAGAAGCATAGTCTATCATGTAAAAGATATATCAGATTGCTGAAACAAAGGAAATAATTCAAACCACACCAATCACCGTATGATACAACAGCGAGTGAGCGTCGGAGCTGGGCCCTTGGCTACCAATGGTGCACCGCTTAAAGCTACTTCAGATGCAGAAACGAAGTGAACACAAAGTCCTTTATATTGATTGCATTAACAAAGGTACACAACAATCAGGTCTCAGCAAAACTTAATGCTCACAGCTTGTTCTGAATCATGTGATTACAATAATCGATCCCCTACGCTCAATGGCGTGGTATCTTTATATAACAGAAATGACGGAGATATCTAGATACAAAAGATAAGCTAAAGCAGCGATCCCTCAGGATCAGAGATCCTGAGGGATTCACTAATCGTTCAGTTCTTCTCGTTCCTTTCTTGCGTTCTCCGTCTTGGCGTCCCACGTTCTTTTCCTGGATCATTCGGCTCTAATTTTACTTGATCGCGTCCGCATCCGGTTCCCTAGCGATGGAACAACAGTTGCTTTCCCTTTGCTTCTTGTTTTTACTCGATGATCCCCTGTTTCCGCGTCCTTCTGCATAGAAAACATCGATTATTGGTGATTAAGCTTCGTTTGTCCATTTTCACACAATTTATCAAAACCCTTTTATTCTTTAGACTTATAATGCAGAAAAGGTTAGGAAATTCATTAGAAAACCACTGGATTATTATTCAAAAAGCATACCTTCTAAGCGCTCCACACCCCCCCGTGCTTACCCTGTTTCATGTCCTCATGAAAACGTTATAGTTGACATGCAAGGCTGTGAGAGAGTAGGCTGGAGAAGG
>APFE030318418.1:319332-439847 GCA_000404065.3 Pinus taeda | reverse complement strand
GAAGTTCTCTTGGTGTAGAGAGACAATGGGCATTTCAGGGCTGGGAAAATGACTAAGCTCTCTTGTGGCCCCCTGTGGAAAGAAAACAACAAGTGGGAGAATGTTGGGTTGTGTTATATTCTTTCAACGAAGTTAACAGGGAGTTTTAAGGGCACCCATAACCCCACTTTTGGACCCTATGTTAGGTTGGGCAGACCCACCTATGGTTTTGTGCATGTTTTTCGCACATGCTTTTTGGACACGATGGTTTTCGGTCCATGGTATTGGATGCTTCGGCATGCATAAATATGTATTGTAACATTGAAAGGAACATAATGAAAAATCAAGCTGGTAGTCTCGGTTTTAGGATCCAGGGGAAAATCTCTGTGTATATGTGTTATAATCTCACATTGTTCATTTTTTGTGTTTTAGAATTCGTATGCACGTAATTTCTGTACGGGGTTAAAACCTACATATATCTTGACCTTGTTGGGGACATGCAAAGAAAAACAAAGAAAAAAGTGGACTGCTCTAAAAGGTCACATCCGTCCAAGTTCATCGCCTTGTGGGAGCTCGATCGTGTTGGTACAGAAGAAGGATGGGATTTGGAGACTCTGTATTAACTATCGGGCACTGAACAAGATCATTGTCCATAATAGGTACCTGATCCCACAGATTGATGACTTCTTGGACCAACTGAGGGGGGGAAATATTTCTGTAAGATCGATTTGAAGTCAAGATATCACCAGTTACCAGTCGAACCCTCTGATGTGTGGAAGACTACCATCAAAGCCAAGGAGGGCCTGTTCAAATGGTTGGTGATGCCTTTCGAATTGATGAATGCTCCTGCAATCTTCATGAGGCTAATGGATGACATCTTGCGGCCATTCACCAACTCATTTGTAGTGGTATACTTGGATGAAATCCTGATCTTCAGCTAGAGTTGGGAAAAGCACCTCCACCACATTCGACATGTTCTCCAAACACTGCGGCAACACAAGTTATGTGCCAATTTGGAGAAATGCACTTTTGGCATGACCTAGGTTCAGTATCTGGGATACATTATTGATGAATAGGGGGTGCATGTGGATCCATCCAAGGTCCAAGTCATGCGAGATTGGCCATCTCCAACCACTCTGACAGAGCTCCGCAACTTTCTAGGTCTTGCTAACTTCTACCGCAGGTTCGTGTTGGGATTTTCTCATATCACTTGGCCCTTGAGTCAAGTCACCAAGGGAGGAGCGAAAGAAAAATTCTTTTGGTCTGAATCTCAACAGAGGGCATTCATAGAGTTGAAAGATTGCCTCTGCACAACACCCGTGCTCGCATTACCAGACTTGCAACAACCATTTGAGGTCGAGATAGATGCCTCTGACTATGCTATTAGGGCAGTCCTTACTCAACACGAGCATCCAATGACATATCACAGTGAGACACTTTCAGAAACAGTCCATAAGTATCCCACTTATGACAAAGAGATGTATTCCATTGTGCAGGCCTACAGACAATGGAAGCATTACATTTTGGGGAAGGAAACGGTCATCCACACAAACCACTGACCCCTGCAGTTCATACAGACCCAAGGGAAATTGCAGAATGATCGTCATCAAAAGTGGTCCACATACCTGCAACAGTTCCATTTGAATATCAAGTATAAGAAGGGTAGCACCAATAATGTTTCCAGTTGCCTCAGTCGACCACCGATCATGACGTTAACCAGTCTACTCAACTCTTGTGGGCACAAGACTTCTGATTGACCAATTCTCTACAAAAGCGACCCAGAATTCGGCCACACATACCAGTCACTCTTAGAGGGTCAGCATGTTCCAAATTTTCACCTCCAGGATGCCCTGTTATGCCACCTGGGTCACCTTTTTGTTCCTTCAAGTGAGCATGCCAAGATGATTTGGGAAGCGCACTACAATCAGGATGTTGGACATTTTGGGGTCGAGAAAATAGTGTCAGTACTGCAAAATTATTTCTATTAGCCAAATCTTTGACATGATGTCGGGAAGTACATGAGATCATGAACTTCCTGCGCCATTGCCAAACCTACTATCAAGAAGCAAGGCCTCTATACCCCGTTTCCTACCCCTAGTTGACCTTGGGAATCCATCTCCATGGATTACATGTCAGGTCTTCCTTCTAGTAAGCATGGAAATGATTGTGTTTTTTTGGTTGTCGATAGGTTCTCGAAGATGGCCATTATGGCCGTCTGTAAGAAGAATATCATAGCAGAAGACACTGCTAAACTCTTCTTTGAACGAGTGTGGGTACACTTTGAGATCCCATAGCCTATCATCTCAGATTAGGACAGTAGGTTTCTCAGTACATTTTGGTCCAGTCTCTGGTTGATGCTCGTCACCAAACTCACTAAGTCCACAACCTTCCATCCTCAAACTGATGGGCAGATAGAGGTTGTCAACAAGATGATCGTACACATTCTACGCATGTACAACTCAAAGTATCCACGCACACGGGATGAGAGCCTCCGCTATGTTCAACACAGCTATAATTTGGCTCTCCATAGCTCGACTAGCCACAACCCTTTTCAAGTGGGCTTGGGATTCCAGCCACTATGTCTCATTGATGTGGCCTTGCCAGTTGTAGCTACTCACGCAGATTCAGATCATGTCTAGTCCGAAACAGATAAGGAAAATAGCTTCATTGAGCACAACCAACATATTCTCTAGCAGGTCCATGACATTCTAGAGAAATCAAATGCCAAGTACAAGCAACGACATGATCAACATCGGGTGCCACACAAGTTTTAGGTGGGCGACAAAGTCTGGTTGCATTTGCAAAAGGAACGCCTTACTAGAGCCTATCGGAAACTTAGATCACTCTGATATGGTCCTTACACCATTACCAAGGCTTTGGGAGATAATGCATTTGAGCTCAGCATTCCCCCATTCCTTGGCTTGTACCCAGTGTTCAATGTGGACCGCCTTCAACCATACTTTCCACCATCACTAGACACATCCGACATTGCAGAACGACTCACAACCACAGAGTTAAATCTAGATTGCATAGGAAAAGCTACAACTGATCGGATCATGGACACAAAGATCAAGCACACTCGCAAACAGAATATCCAATTGTATCGAGTTGTCAAAGTAGACCAGCTCCTTTACCAGGGAAAGTGGCTCACCAGGGACCAAGTTCAACAAAAGTTTCCTCATCTCATGGAGGAACTTAATGCAATGGGGACCATTGCTTCCTAAGGGGGGAGGAATGATCTAGGTCGATATTGGTGGCCACCTGTGAAGTCCACTTGGACCCCCACCATTGTTTCTTTCAGCTTTTCAGTTTCCTTAATTGTAGCACAATTTACTATTTTTAGTAGTTTTTTTGGGTCCTGAACTTCCGGAGCTATTTTGAGGCCCTAAACGCATTTTTTACTGATCCGGATTTAAATAGGAATGCAAAAAATTACAGAGATAACCATAAACATAAAGACAACAGAAATAATACTTCATTTCATTAATGTAAAATACTGAAATATACTTACAAACAACAATGGAAATAAACCAGCTAGGGCGATGGTAGCTTATCTCCAAGAAGAGATGTGGTGGCTACATGCCTCTGAACTGTGTTACAATGAGGCTTGAATGCCTATTTATTGTTGAGAAACAATGGAAAACCATAAACATCCAAAAACCTAACCTTAGAATATGAAACGCCAAACTGTGGGCCCCGTTTGGGTAAATTGGTACATCAACTTCCCGGGGTTGTAACTTTGGCATAAAATCTCCGTTTGACGCGCACAGTATCTCGTTAGAAATATCTATTCGAGAACTAAAACTTTGGGAAGACCAACATAGTCCATGGTCCATGGATCCATGTTGCTCCCAATTTTCCCAAAAAACTTCGTTTAGGGCCTCAAAACAGCTTCGAAAGTTGAGGACCCAAAAAACTCCTAAAAATAGTAAACTGTGCTACAATTAAGGAAACTGAAAAGCTGAAAGAAACAATGGTGGGGGTGCAAGTGGACTTGGTAGGTGGCCACCATTATCCACGTGGATCATTCCTCCCCCCTTAGGAAGTAATGGTCCCCATTGCATTGAGTTCCTCCATGAGGTGAGGAAACTTCTGCTGAACTTGGTCCCTGGTGAGCCACTTGCCTTGGTGAAGGAGTTGGCCTGCTTTGACAACTCAATACAATTGGATATTCTACTAGCATGTGTGCTTGATCTGTGTGTCCATGATCCAATTAATTGCAGCTTATTCCATGCAATCTGGGTTTAACTCTGTGGGTGTGAGTTGTTCTGCAATGTTGGATGTGTCTAGTAATGGTGGAAAGTATGGCCGAAGGCGATCCACATTGAACACTGGGTGCAAGCCAAGGAATGGGGGAATGCTGAGCTCAAATGCATTATCTCCCATAGCCTTGGTAATGGTGTAAGGACCATATCAGAGTGGTTTGAGTTTTCGATAGGCTCCGGTAAGGCGTTCCTTTTGCAAATGCAACCAGACTTTGTCGCCCACTTGAAACTTATGTGGCACCCGATGTTGATCATGTCGCTATTTATACTTGGCATTTGATTTATCCAGAATGTCATGGACCTGTTGGAGAATATGTTGGATGTTCTCAATGAAGCTATTTTCCTTATCTGTTTCGGACTAGACATGAGCCGAATCTGTGTGAGTAGCTGCAACTGGCATGGCCACATCAATGGGACATAGTGGTTGGAATCCCAAGCCCACCTGAAAAGGGATATGGCTAGTCGAGCTGTGGAGAGCCCATTTTTAGCTGTGTTGAACATAGGGGAGGTTCTCGTCCCATGTGCGTGGATACTTTGAGTTGTACACATGCAGAATGTGTACGATCATCCATTTGACAACCTTTGTCTGGCCATCAGTTTGAGGATGGAAGGCTGTGGACTTAGTGAGTTTGGTGTCGAGCATTGACCAGAGACTGGACCAAAATGTACTGAGGAACCTACTGTCCTGATCTGAGATGATAGGCTGTGGGATCCCAAAGTGTACCCACACTCGTTTAAGAAGAGTTTAGCAGTGGCTTCTGCTGTGATATTCTTCTTGCAGACGATCATAATGGCCATCATCGAGAACCTGTCGACGACAAAAAAAAACACAGTCATTTCCATGCTTTGGAAGGAAGACCTAACATGTTCCCAAGGTCGACTAGGGGTAGGCAATTAGGTATAGAGGCCTTGCTTCTTGATGGTCAATTTGGGAATGGCATAGGAAGTGCATGATCTGATGTACTTCTCGACATCATGTCAAAGATTTGGCCAATAGAAATACTTCTACAGTACAACCACCGTTTTCTCAACTCCGAAATGTCCAACAGTCTGACTGTAGTGCACTTCCAAAATCATCTTGGCACGCTCGCTTGAAGGAACACAAAGGTGACCCAGGTGGCATAACAGGGCATCCTGGAGGTGAAAATCTGGAACATGCTAACCCTCCAAGAGTGTCTAGAATGTGTGGCCAAATTCTGGGTCGCTTTTGTAGAGAAGTGGCCAATCAAAAGTCTCATGCCCACAAGAGTTGAGCACAGTGGTTAACGCCATGATCGGTGGTCGACTGAGGAAATAGGCAACATTATTGGTGCTACCCTTCTTATACTTGATATTCAAATGGAACTATTGCAGGTATGTGGACCACTTCTGATGGCTATCATTCTGCAATTTCCCTTGGGTCTGTATGAACTACAGGGGTCAGTGGTCTGTGTGGATGATCGTTTTGTTCCCCAAAATGTAATGCTTCCATTGTTGGTAGGCCTGCACAATGGAATACATCTCATTGTCATAAGTGGGATACTTCTGGACTGTGTTTGAAAGTGTCTCACTGTGATATGCCACTGGATGCCCGTGTTAAGTAAGGACTGCCCCAATAGCATAGTCAGAGGCATCTGTCTCGACCTCAAATGGTTGTTGCAAGTCTGGTAATGTGAGCACGGGTGCCATGCCGAGGTGATCTTTCAACTCTGTGAATGCCCTTTCAACTTTGTGAATTCCCTCTACTGAGATTCAAACCAAAATAATTTTGCTTTCACTCCTCCCTTGGTGACTTGACTGAAGGGCCAAGTGATATGAGAAAATCCCAACACGAACCTGCAGTAGAAGTTGGCAAGACCTAGAAAGCTATGGAGCTTTGTGAGAGTGGTTGGAGATGGCTAATATCGAATGACTTGGATCTTGGATGGATCCACATGCACCACCTGTTCATCAATAATGTATCCCAAACACTGAACCTGGGTCATACCAAAAGTGCATTTCTCCAAATTGGCACATAACTTGTGTTGCCGCAGTGTTTGGAGAACCTGTCGGATGTGGTGGAGGTGCTCTTCCCAACTCTTGCTGAAGATCAAGATGTCATCCAAGTATACCACTACAAATGAGTTGGTGAATGGCTGCAAGATGTCATCCATTAGCCTCATGAAGGTTGCAGGAACATTCATCAATCCGAAAGGTATCACCAACCATTCGAACAGACCCTCCTTGGCTTTGAATGTAGTCTTCCACACATCGGAGGGTTTGATTGGTACTTGGTGATATCCTGACTTCAAATCAATATTGTTGAAATATTTTCCCCCTTTAGTTGGTCCAAGAGGTCATCAATCCGTGGGATCGGGTACCTATTATAGGCAGTGATCTTGTTCAGAGCCTGATAGTCAATACAAAGTCTCCAAGTCCCATCCTTCTTCTGTACCAACATGATCGAGCTCCCACAGGGTGATGAACTTGGAAGAATGTGACCTTTCTGAAATAACTCCTGAATCTGCCTATTGATTTCATCACTCTCCAGAACGGAGTGCTGATAGATTGATCCATTGGGCAGCGACGCACCTGGGGTCAGATCGATGGAATGCTTGACTTGACATTGCAAAGGAACCCCTGTGGGGGAGGTGAAGATATCCTCGTACTCCTCCACGACCTTGTCCATCTGTAGTTGTTGCGCTGAGGGGCCTTTTTTGGAGGTCGTGGCCACTGTCTTCTTCTTTCCTTGAGGGTGTATCATTAGGAAAACAAATTTCCCGATTTTGGAAACAAGCTTACTGCATTGTTTTGTAGTAATCAAAGAGATGGCTGTAGGTGGTGCTACCTTTGGTATCCTGTACAACTTAGTTCCCAAAGTAACAATAACAACATTTGGCCTTGATTCATACACAACATGTTGCTTCCACGAGTATGGTTGTCCTAGTAATACATCACAAACTTCAAGGGGAGTAATGTCACATAATACCTCATCCGTGAAGGGCTTGATGTTGTATGGAAGGTTACATTGCTGGCTCACGCAAAGATCCCATCCTTGGTGAAGCCACCCGATGGTGTACGGTTGTGGATGTGCTGTGGTTGGTAAGCCCAACCGCTTCATGACCTCTACCAAAATGAGGTTCTTTTGGCTCCTACTGCCAACAATGAACTGTAGCGGGGAGCCCTTTACCCACATTTAGGAGTGGAAGAGACACTCCTCCTCCTTTGGATCTTCGGGTTCCTCCTTCTGTATCTTCGTGGTGGCAACGGTGGCATTGGGCTTCGCATCGATAATCTTCTTCCCTTTGTCATTCCCCTTGTCGGGTTCTGACTTAGAGTCGAAACCTGCATCCAATTCTGAAACCTTTAGCTCAGCCACCAATGACTACTTGGCCCGACACTCACTTGTGTAGTGAGTGGAGCTCTTATGGAACTCACACCACTTTCCCATGTCCTTTTTCGGCTTCGTGGCACTGTTCTTTGCTTGCATCTTTGGCGGGTTGTCTTGGGCCGCCCCGTCTTGGCTTTGTCCTTTGTTTTGTGGTTTGGGGGCACCTTTCCCTTGCTTCGGATTCACAGATCCAAAGTCTCGCTTCTTATGTTTAAACTTTTGCTCGACCCTAATGGCATATCGGTATGCAGTGCCAAGCGAGGAGATGTTCAGGAATTCTATTTCTTCCTGGACGTATTTGTGCAAGAAGCTGCAGTATTTGAGTACCAAATGCTGCTTCGAATCCTTGATACCCAACTTTGTGCGAAGGGTATGTAAAATATTGGTGAACTCCGACACATCTTGGTCCCTTCCCTACTGTAGCATGGTCCACTTTATGTATTGATCCTCATAGCTTCCAATGGGGTAGTACTTCTCCTTGATGGAATTCCAGAATGAATTCCAAGCGGGTGCTGTTAGTGTCGGTATCTTCATCCCTCCATCAATGATCAAACTCTCTTGTTGCATTGCATTTTAGGTGTCTCATATGATCAGCTGCATTCCATTAGGATCATGGATCATCTAATGGCAGTGGCATATTATAATTTTTTCCCTCATGATCTTTACCTGCTGGCCCATTTTCATACATTCAGGTCATTTACAGTCATTTTTTTGTCTTTACATATGTAAAAAGTGATTTTTAGGGTTTTAGGTCTCATTAGGTCTAAGGTTTCTCCTCAAGGTCTTGTAAAAGCTCAATAATGGTCAGCAGGCACATGAGGAGGTCAAATAAAGTTTCAGGATCAAAAATTTCAATAATCACATGCTCAACAATTGATTTTTCCTCAAAACAGGATAGAGTTTTATTCTTTTATGTATAAAAATTTCATGTAATTTCATTTTTCCTATATGTAATAAGTCCGAGATGCAGCCCTGGTCACCTTGCCAAGCTCTTGCATTCTAGCTCCTACAGAAGAGTAAAAAATTCAAAGCATTTAGGCCATCAAAGGCAAAAAAACAAGTCAAACTGCCAAAACAAAGTTTTAAAGAACAAGTGAAAAAGCAAACTTTAGAAAAGTGGGTTTTTGTAAATAAAAAATTAAGGTCCAAGGATATATAAAGTGTTTCTTATGTTCA
The DNA here is from genome assembly GCA_000404065.3 of Pinus taeda. Lineage (NCBI taxonomy): Eukaryota > Viridiplantae > Streptophyta > Pinopsida > Pinales > Pinaceae > Pinus > Pinus taeda. The sequence goes on along the minus strand of APFE030318418.1, from coordinate 431,078 downwards.
AGAGTTCATTTGTGTGCCAAAGAAGAGAAAAACAAGAGCCAAATCATGTTTGAGGCCGAAGGAGTGAATTTGCAGCAAAACTGTGAAAGTTCTTGAGGCATGGCGCACCTGGGTTTAGACACGGCACATCTGGTCGATGTGGCGCACACAGCGCAGGTTTAGCACTGAAATTGTAACGAGCGCGACGCACCAGTGGGCCACGGTGCACCTGTTAGTGGGTGCAGCGCACCGGTCTTCTGAGCCCAAACTTTACTCAAATCACCTCCTTCAAGCTCCAAATTGTGCCAACCTCATTTCAAAAGTAATTCTAACATTCCTAAGTGGCATGGCAAGGGTTTTAGTCAGTTTTCATGGTGTTTCAATAGGTAAAAAATAAAACCCTCATTCCTTGCACAGTCAAATTGAAAAGCTGCCTAGGGTTTGCAAGGTTGCAATTTTTGTTTTCTTATTCCCCTCTATCATTTTCACATCTCCTCACTACATTTCATTCACCTCATTCCTCCTTCCCTATTTTATTTACACTTACCTATACCCCCTATCCCTAAAAGTAAAAACCCAAATACCTAATCCCACTACTCCCAAACCCTAATTGGCATCTTTAAACCCTAATCCTCATTCCCCAAACCACTGCCACTCCCAAAAAACCCTACAATCAGTATCAAACTCCCACATTCACAGTTCCCACTCATCAATCCCTTTCATTAAACAACAAACACCTATTGTTAATATAAAATCTCTTCATACTCATCGCTTCAAAGCAAACAGTGGCAAATATGGAGACAGATTCACCTTATGAATGAGATGAGGAAACAGTGAGTGATTCCTCTCAAGAACTTCATGCACCTAGAAAACCTCACAAGGGAGGCAAACATATCCGGGAGAAGCCCACTACACTTACAGAGCTATTGGCTTGCCCTCTTGCTATAGCATGTTTCAAACATCAGTCTTGCTACTAGTTTGTGAGATGATGGAAAGAGTCAAATACCACCATCAACTTGCTAGATTGTTTGTCCTCCATCTTCACAATGGCCAGGTCAATTTGGCAGGTGTTACATTCACTTTGACACCTGAAACTATAGCTGAAGTAACAGGTATTTTAAATGTGGGAGAACAATGGAACAAGGGACAACTGGTTGACAAAGAGCATTATGAGCCTTATATCAAGGTTGGCTTTTAAAGACATATTAGTAGAGTTTTCCCTTTCAGATACCCTCAGGACACATATGCTCCATTGATGAAGCTCATAATCAAATATTTCAGCTGTGAAGGCATATTTTCTCGCTTGTATGCCTACCATATCAGATTATTGATGCATTTCAATACGGTGAGGATGATGAACCTCCCCTATTTCATGTGCCAGAATATTGAGAAAATGACTACATTTGTGAAAAGAAAGCCTCCTCATCAACAATACAACAACATTTATCACTTTGCATTGATCAAGATTGTGGTGTTGCATTAGCTGAGTTTGCTGAATGTTTCATGGGATGATTTCATTTCACATGAGGTTTTCACAAGTCCTCAAGTGACCCCATTAGCTTTTCATGAGGTAGGAGGGCCTTCGCATTAGCAAGAAGTGCATGAGACTTAAACCACCAGTGTGCCATTATTCATCACTTACCAAAAGGGGACAAGGAGGCTATTTGCAGCAGCAAAACGAGTACTATCTCCAGTTGGATAGAAGGGGTCTCATTTCCTTCAACAACAAAGTAGGTATAAGACAAAGGTAAACAACCAGTGCATGATGAGGGGTCTTTGGAAGGGCAAGAGAGAGATTTCATTCTCATTCAGGATGAGGACACTAATTAGGGCCCTCAAAGCTCAAGACTTAAAGAGATCATCCAGGAACAAGAAGCTGACATTCATGCCTTAGCTCTTAACCTGGAAAGAGCTAAGTGGATTATCAATTATCTTGAGCAAAGGAACAAGAAATTGGAGGATCAACAGACTATCACGGAGCTACAAAATATAAGGGAAAACCGGCAAGCAACCAAGAGGAGGAAAATCAAATTGACACCACTATAGCAAGAGATTGAATCTGATTGTGAATCTTGGCTAGAAAGGACAAATATGCACTTGGAGAAGCTATTGGAGAAGGCCAACAAAGAGAAAAAGATGTTGATATCACTATTTGGTGAGAAACAAGATTTGCAAAGCGAGTAAGGACCTTGAAGGCCAAATTGAGGAAAACTTTGAGGAAGAAGAAAGACCAAGATAGACTCAAAATATTGGCTGAGGCTTCCTTAGCCCAAAATAGTACTTGATGCAGGTCACTAAGCTCAAATTTCAAGAAATTTGGCACACTTTTTGTCAATTTTGAATTTTTGGAGGAAAAAATAGGATTTTCTGCCTAGTGCGTAGCGCCACCCGGCGCACGCTTTTGCTAGGGACCTCCTCTGGAGGAAAACTCTACATTTTTGGATTTGTCATGAAAAATTATGAATGCCCAGAAATGGATGGAAATGTTTGTCAAGTTTTGATTCCAAAAAGGTCAAAAACACCTCAAAAATGCCCTTTCTGCCCCTTTTTGGCTACACAGGAAGCAATGTTGGGAGAACTCATTTTTTGATGGCAAATGGACTCCAAATTTAGAAATTCTACTTGTTCTGGAAAGTAGACAGACATAACTTTCCAAAAATCCCACTTGGAGCAAATTTGGTGCATGGGAAGGCCTCCAAAATAGCTGCAAAAAGGTGCTACACACAGGGATAGTGCCGCAGCGCACAAGATGGAAAATTGTCATTTTTGCCAAAAAACTCTATTTTTCGCCTAGTTTTTTCTCAGTTTGACTTTTCTCTCTCTCATGGTCAAAATAATGATATAATTTGATGTAAATTGATGGAATTTGATGTAAAAATGTTGAAAATTCACTCATAGAGGTAGATACATCATGAAAAGGTAGTTTTGAAACTGAATGAATCAATTTCCTAGATTTTAGAGGCAAGCTGTTCCACTGCCTACTTTTCAGTTCTTAGTTTAGAACTTGTTGGAACAACTCATAAAATCATGAATTTTACCCCTAAAGCCTAGCATTAGTTTTTTATTGCCTATATCTAGTACTTTTTCAGTCATTTGTCAATGTTGGACTTTTGTGAAAGCTTTGAGCAACATTGCACATTCATCTCTACAGTTTGGCAAAGGAATAGACCAGGGTTTGCAGCATTTTGTGGGATTCTTTGGCAAGTTGATTTGGTATTGTTTCTTCTTCTGTAATTCAAGTTTACATGTGTTTATGTATTCCATTATCTCTCTCTTTTCAGCTAAAATAAATAAATCAAGGATAAAGGTAGAAATCATTGAAGTTGCGGTACTCTACCTAGGGTTTGTTTAGTTATTTATGTTTTCTACTGTTTGAAGAGGATCCTTGAGACTCTCATGCCCTCTCCAACTCCTCACTAGTCCTAAGACTCTCCATCTTATTCAATTTAAAGTACTAAATCATTTGCCTACCTCGCCCCACATAAATCTCTGCAAAACTAAGTCCATTCCCTAGACCCAAATCTGCCTTTCACATTTGAGCCAACAAACCATTATCAAATTCAATCAAACTCTTTTGAGCATAAAACTAGCCTAAAATTAGTCTTTACATCAGTCATATCAAACTTCATTTGATATATTTTACTGAGATTGACAAGGAGAGAGCCCTCTCCCGACCTGGTAGGGCTAGCTACCAGGTTAAGCGTGGTTTGATGTTACCCTAGACCTACCTTTCTCAGCCTGAGGTAGATTTAGGCCCTAACAGGTGTAGCCAAAAATAGTGAGCCTCTACTTTCATCCTTATGCTCACAGTAGGTTTTCCACCAGTCCTTGACGTGGGGGGCTGCTTTGATAAGAGCGAAAATAATCTTTTCCTGACTGGAAAAATCATGAACAGAAAAATAACACTCTAGCAGATTTAACCATTTATCGATGACATCTGCATCTATCTAACCCTTGAAGATGGGGATTTCAAAATTAACTTGTACCTTAAACGGTGTGGCGTTTCCAGAGTAGCTGTTGGAAGCCAATGTGTGGCCCCTAGGTAGCCGCTGAAGGATCTGGGAAAAGTTTTCCATCATCGCGTTCCTTTGTCACTCGAGTGCTTCTTCGAGAAAGATTTTGATAGGATTTCCTGCCCCCTTATCTTTCTTTTCATCCACCATGGGAGGTCATCAGGATTTACGAGGCTGGTCTTGCAAAGGTTCGACAAGTTCAAGCCCTAACTCCTTATATCCCGACCTTGTTGGGGACAAGCAAAGAAAAACTGAGAAAAAAGCATATCGCTATGATATCACTGATCCAGATTTAAATAAGGATGCAACAAATTACAGAGATAACCATAAACACAGAGATGCAGTGGAAATAATACTTCATTTCATTAATGTAAAATACTGAAATATGCTTACAAACAACAATGGAAATAAACTAGCTAGGGAGATGGTAGCTTATCTCTTAGAAGAGATGTGGCAGCCACATGCCTCTGAACTGTGTTACAATGAGGTTCGGAGGCCTATTTATTATTGAGAAACAATGGAAAACCATAAACATGCAAAAACATAACCCTAGAAGATGAAACGCCAAACTGTGGGCCCTGTTTGGGTAAACTGGTACATCAACTTCCTGGGGTCGTAACTTTGGCATACGATCTCCGTTTGATGCACACAATATCTTGTTAGAAATATCTATATGAGAAATACAACTTTGGGAAGTTGATGGTCCATGGTACCATGTTGCTCGCCATTTTCCCAAAAAATGTCGTTTAGGGCCTCAAAACGGCTCTGGAAGTTTAGGACCCGAAAAACTGCTAAAAATAGTAAACTGTGCTATAATTAAGGAAAATGAAAAGCTAAAAGAAACAATGGTGGGGGTCCAAGTGGAATTGGTAGGTGTCCACCAATATCCACTTGGATCACCCTCACTCAGAGGCTCACGTGGATGCAACAAACCAAAGCTCTGAAAAACAAGTGGACGTGGCACGACACAAGGAAGCAGTCCTAAAGGTGCGCGTTCAACCTTGGATTGACAAGGTATTCATCATCACAGTAGAAATTGAAGGCAAGCTCGCATACATGCAGGGGATACAGGAACATATGCAAAGAAGCACTTCAGACACTGTGGTCTTGGAGCAATGCATGCAGCAGATCTAGCAGGCAATAGCTCAGTGCGCTGCTGACCTTGCAGTAGTTCAAGCAGAGTTGGAAGGACTCCGCGGGAAGGTGACAACAGAGTGACTCAAGGACGAGTCACGATGTTTGTGTTGGGGGCTTTTTGGGCATGGAATCCCCCCAAGGCATGTTTTGGGGCTTAAAGCCCAAGTTTTGACCAAATCTTTTTGTAAAAGCTCTGCGAATTGTGGGTGCAGAGCACGAAATTATGATAGAGTCACAAGGTTGTCCACCCTCTTTTTGTAATGTAATGTTGGCTTATAGACCTACCGGACCATGGGATTGTATAAATAGAGTGAGGCTCTAAGTGTAGTGAAAGGAATAAGAGCATGAGAAGTCTAAGTGATTGAGTAAAAGTGTAAAGTGTGTCTTTGGGTCGTAGGGTAGGGGAAGGCTCTACAACTGAGTGTGCAGAGGCCTAGTAGTCTGCAGCTGAGTGCACGGACCCCTGTAGTTGAGTGCGCAAGGAAGGTTGAGTCTGTAACTGTTGGAAGAATCAATAAAGAGAAGTTTACCATATTTCTATGCACCTTTTCCTATTTTAAAATATGATTGGGTATAATTTGCAAGTATATTATTTATTTGTTGCACGAACTTATATGAATGTTTTGTATAAATAATTGTAACGTAAGACATCCAAGTATGCGAAGGTAATTAACTGGTATAGGAAGATAAGTAAGATCTCGGGTAACAACGCAGAGCATGGCTCTAGCAGCATGGAAACTCCACAACCCTTAGTTATGGTTGCGCGAAGGCAGTGTATCAGGCCGTGAGGAACAGGAAAGTGCACAAAGTGACATGCACGTAGGGATAAACAGTGGGACCAATTGAACCTTTCAGACATCTCGAGGGTGTAGAAACCTGGCTCTAGCAGCATCCCATACTACTTTAGGTGAGACCTCAGTCTGCGTCCCGCAGACTATTGCCAAAAGGGCAAGTAATGTAGGGATTTATTTGGCTAATTAGACTCCAAACCTGGGTTAGGCCCCAACAAGCCAACAATTTCCTATTACTTTGGGAGGAAATTTTGTTTATCTTAATGTGATGGTAGTGCCGGGCCCTTTAGATTACAATTTACTTCTTGGGTGTGACTATGTTTATGACATGGGAGCTATTGTTTCAACACTCTTTCAAGTGATGTGTTTCCCACATGAAGGCAAAATTTTCACCGTTGAACAATTTTCATTGGAACCAGATCTCTCAAATGAATTCCTTGCTACGTAACCCTTCCAGAGCGTTGTTCTCCCATATGATGAGAACCTCTTGGAAGTCATGACCTCTTATGGGTTGTGATCAAGGAATCATAAGGATAGTTCCTAGTATTGTGTCAACCTCGTTAAAAAATAAAACAAGGATTCATGAGGATAGTTCCTTGTCTTGTGTCAACCTCGTTAAAAAATGAAACAAAGGGTGGGAGCATAGTTCCTTGTCTTGTGTCAAGATCGTTAAAAAATGAAACAAGGAATATGAGGATAGTTCTTTTACTGTGTCAACCTCATTAAAAAAATGAAACAGGTTCCAAATCATAGTTCCTTGTCTTGTGTCAAGCTCATTAAAAAATGAAACAAGGAATCTGAGCAAAGTTCCTTGTTTTGTGTCAAGCTCATTAAAAAATGAAACAAGGGCCCTGGGAGAAATGTTCCAATTTGAGTCTTTGTTTATATCTCGAAAAATCCCGATCGAGTCTTTCACTTGATCTCGTAAATGAACCTTCATTCCATCCACCTGATAGCCACAAGTAATCTACTTAGGTGAATGCAATGAAGCTTGGGGGGCATGCACCTAGAATCGAGTCATCATGCTGGGGGCATGTAAACGAATCTCAAGCATAGTTTTTCATTTCAAGCTTGTGTAGAAATGAACCCATATCTATTTTAACCCTCATGATTGCCATTTTATCAACCTCTTTCGTCAGATGAGCCTTAGTTTTTCTCCTTCCATCATCACTATTTGCTTGGTCGATCATACATTTCCACTTGGTTGTTTGACCATTTTTGAGGAACAACTGTAATGAGTGGTTTTATTAGTCAACCTCTTCACATAAATCAACATGTTTTGAGAAGTTCCAACATCACCGGAACCAGTTGCTATCTTAGACACCACTCGTTCCTCTAAGTGGAGTCCTGTTTAAGCTCTTTTCAGACTCTTGAAATATGAAAAGATTGCAAAGCGTTTGTCCTTTCAACTCGTTAAAGGATTGGAAACGACATCTACTTAGTATAAGTTTAACCCTTTTCCAGAATGAGATAGATTATTTACGAAAAAGGAATACATTGATCGAACATGGTCAATAGGTTCTTTCTCATATTATTTTACGATTTTTTGGACTTGAGAGACAAATCTATGAAAAATAACTTGTGGAGTTTTCTTTTTTTCCCTTTTCAAACTCTCTAAACATGAAAAGGGTTGAGTTATCATTGTCGTTAAACTCGTTAAAACATCAAATAGTGACAAACTTGTCCATCATGACAAGAACGAGTTTCACCTTCGCTAGACTCGTTAAAACATCACATAGTGATGGATTCACCCGAAGGGTGGAATTATACAACAAGCAAATGTTATCCTCCTCAAGCTTGATAAAAAATAAAGTGGTACTGGTTAGCAATGATTGGGGAAAATGGGAAAAGGGGTAAACCACTTTATGGTAGCATGTCGCTCTTGAACATGACACTTTCACTTCATCTCTATGATTACTTGCGTTGGGTTATCTGCTTGATGGTTATCATACCTATGGTCTATCATACCATCCATTACTTTTTTGTTGGGTCAATCCCACCAATTCATTCAGTGCCACCGACATGTTTAAGAGAAGTCATTCAGTAAATTTTCATCCTTTGCAATACTCATAAACCTTCATTTTCATGACCGCTATTCCTGAACCTTGTGTCATCAGTCACATTCTGTCTCTAAAAATCATTACACTCATTTCGCGTCATTGATGTGGGATACATCAAGGCCCTCCTGCGATGAGTCGCTTCTTGTCGACATCAGCACATTATCCAAGAAGTTGACTTAGAAACACCCTTTTAGTACCTTGGGCTTGCATACATCAATGGCAAGTTTCTCACTTCTGACGATAAGTTGACATCACTAGCCTTCAACCAAAAGACTTTGTATGGTGTTTGGCATTAAAACATGCATTCACACCATGCAGAATGTACTGCAGTACCTTGAGGATCATTATCATTATCAATGATTTCTCTTGTGTCTGTTAATGGCTTACACCATTGGTTGGTAATCAAACAGTGTCTTCCCATGTTTGTCTTCATATCACATATTCACATGGTTAGGCTCGTACTTGAGCGAACGATTGGACGAGATAGAAGACCTCGGATCTAGTTTCATCCATCCAAGCTGCGATTTCAGGAGAGTACTAGATCATCTGTACGATGGATTTACATTGAGGGTCATCCCATCATGGGTCTATATCTATATATGACTATCTATGTACATGTAATGAAATTTTATATGCTGAGCATGGGTATGCCTTCCCTCAACGATTCATGAAAATCCAAAATATCATGATATTATGTATTGTAATTGATGCAGGTCACCATCCGCTTCAGAACCTCCTCATCACATCATAAAGCATATCATTTGACATTATCATTCTCGACTTCATGCTTTAGGGGGAAACTGTTACAATTCTATTTGGGCACATCACTCCCATCATTCAGATAAATACTTTTAGGGTTCATCAAACACTAATTCATTTGCTACATGCCCTAGACAAGTCATCACATTGAATGCCATCATTGCTGAGAGTTTCATGGCCTGAAGACATCTTAAAATGACTCCTTGAGGGACTAGCGTAGCCTTGGTCAGGGGTAAATGTGTTGCAGAGCACTTAGGCCCATTAAAGCCTATGTGTAGAGCACCTAGGCCCACTTTGACTTGCGCTGGGCGAGATTGAGGGAAATATTCATATGGTTATGGGAATATTCCTACATTTTAGATCATTCTATAAGATTCCCACCTCTTATCCTCTCCTATGAGCTTGAAATTGGATAGGGAATGAATCAAATAACCTCCTATCCTCTCATCCCTTCCTCCATGGAAATTAACTCCCAAATTGGAAAGCCTTTCAATGCCCAATTTATGACAAAACCACCTCCATTTCCCTATAAATTGAGCACTCATCATACTGATCAGGGGTTGGACTTTGAAGAATTGTAAGGAGATATTGTTGGTTTGAGGTTTGAGATTGTAAGCAAGTATTGTTATGCTACCAGAGTGTTGTGCTTTTCGTGTGATGAAGGATGGATCTCAAGCTAGATGAGTGACATGGGATCGAACTTCTTTGGTTGTAACTCTTCCTTCTACTTAATAAAGATGTTTACACCTTTTCCCATATTCTTGTCTTTATGTATGATGAGTATATGTGTAAATGCTTTCGATTCCATTTGCTTATAGTAGATAGATCTCTTTCTTTGATTGGTTTTTGTCCTTTGTTTATGATTGCAGGTACTTATTGAGCAGATTTAGTTCGAGAAGGAGCGACATGAGCTATTCAAAGGAGACAAAGGGAAGCAAAAGATAACAAGTAGGTCCCTTGTCTTATTTATCCTCTATAGGAAAAGGTTAAACTCTTTAAATTTGTTGTTCTAAGTGTAGCTACCCACTTAGGGAGGTTGTGTTTATCCCTAGATGCAAAATTTCACATAACAATAAGGCCATATGAACAATGCATGCTATGACCTCATGCATGACAACAACCATTATTCCATTATACACATTGCCACATGAAACTATCAACATGCATAAGAAATGCCTAATCAACTACACATACACATAAACACATGTAATTGAGCATAAGCGATCAATTCTTGTAATCAACCTACAAGACTAACACATGTAATCAAACCTGCAAGAATGCACCTGACATACAAGGATGTAGTCAAGTGATATATAATAAACATGTAAGTGACATATAACCATATGAAACTAGTCATATACTCATGACGATGCATTCCACAAAATCAATCATCAAGTTCCTCATGATAACCTTACTACCATCATGATCAACATCAAGTAATGCAACAAGCACATGGAATGCAAGTGTAAGAGACACACATGCAACTGACATGCATGCATGACCAACACACATGGACCATCCAGTCTGAGGGGTGAACCATGCTCTGATACCATTCTATAACACCCTCCTCACACATCTACCCAAATAACCATCCAACTGTGGTAAACATGCAACGAGAGGCTACTATGATTGGATTCGACCTCCTATGTGACCTTAAGGAAGTGGAATCGACGAAACAAATCAACCAACCTATCCACATCAACAATAGAACCCTTAGGAGACATGTCATCCACTCAAAAATCCTGTCCCTGGGTCCCATTGATGTTCTGGACATCTTAAGCCTCAGTCTCTCTCATGCTATAGGAATGACAATGTTTAGAAACCCAAATTCGCTCTCACAGGCTTGCTTGATAGCGTCCAGAGACTCAATTTACCAATGTTATGCTAGTGTCCCCATGATTTGAGCCATTTTTTCAAGCCTAAAGCCTAGGTCACTACCCATAATTGAACCATCTATTAAGAATAGTAAAATAATATGGAAATGGAAGTACTAAAGAAAATACTTGTTTTTGACCTTAACTAGACCCCTACTAGCCATGACAAACATTTCGTCAAACATATCACAAATATGTAAACTACAAGTGTAAATAACATTTCTGAGCATAGGGGTCTCATACTTAGATGAGAATCGATAAAAACCATTGATGTCTCAACACACCAACTGCCATTCCATACATTATGTCATAGATATATTGATCATTCATTTACAAGTAAAACATGCTGAAAGCCATACATAGTTGTTGTCATAAAACACACATATCACCAACATAATAACAAAAGAAATAATCATGAAAGTACAACCATATATACCAAATATAATCCATAAAAATACTCATAGAAATACAAGGAGAAATAACCTTTCATTAATGATGCAAAAACCAAACCCGGGATGGGAATTCCACGTTCCACCCAACCATAGAATGGATGAGCCAAATATCTCTTCAGCCATTCACCCCTGTGCCATATTCCAACCATGAATACGGGACTTGTTAGGGTCCTATAATTTATAGGATAAAATTATGATTGAATGATTTCTTTCAGTATTTCGCTTTGTAAATAATATTGCATACTACAAATGATTTCCAAAAAAAAAGGATAGAAAAATGAAAATAAAAAATGAAAAGAGGGTATAAATAGAAAAAATAGAAAAAAAAATGATAAAAGAACCCCACAAAAAAGAATAAATGTGAAAGTGATGCCAGTTGAAGTGTCGCTGATAGTCCAATAATTTTGTAGTGAATAAATTCATTAAATTGTGTGCAACTTGTTTAAAATACCACATTACTTCTTTTTGTTTGAAACATACATTTTAATCATGTTCAAGCAAATTTCAATTTATGTCAATTAGATTAGAGTGAATAACTTAGCCAAACAGTGTAATCTTGGCTGAGATTAGATAGGTAGAATAAGTGAATAAATTAATCCAACAATTTAATCTGGAATAATGTAGTTGGTAGATTAGTTTAGTGATTTGAATGGATATTATTAATCCTTTAAAAATGGAAAAATAAACAAGGTTTTCACTCTCAAATGCACCCTAATTGGTTAAGTTAGACTAGTTTAAAAAAAATCAAACTATTGTTGTGAAAATCTTTTTGTATTGTATTTCTTAGTCCAAAGTTTGGACTTTATGATAAAAATATGCGCACATCAAATGTTGTGGGACCGCCGGCATTAAATTCCGCTTACCTTACCTTCCTCGATCGCAATCGCCTTCACGGACTTCCAAATTTATTGGTAATAAATGATAAGCTAAGTACGTGGTATGATTACAGTGAGAAACTAATAGCCAATGCTAAAGACAATTTTAAGGTTATAGGTGGAAGAATCAACATGACAAGAAAGGCGTTCTTGGAAGCGTTATCATATGATTTGGACATTTATTATGAAATGAAGCACATATTCATTTCCAAACCGACATTTGATAAATAAATTGAGGTCGACGAAGTTTATATGAAGTTACTGAAGACAACTATCTCAAGTGAGCAACATTGGGATAAATTATGTGAATTACTGGAGTAAGAAATGATTCAATTGTATAACTCAGCATCAACAACACGATAGAATTCAAAGGGCTAGACAATCAACAATTCCACTAATTTAGTGCCAACACTACAGATAGTTTGAATTTTCCTAAATACTTGTAATAAGTTAGATAGATTCAGTTTAGGAATTCCTAAATACATCCTAGTCGGTTTTGATAGGATTTTTTGTAAATATCTTATAAATACTTCTCTTTTAGAAGTATTGAGGATTGATTATTGCGTGGATTTTTTCATTCTAGAACGTTATTGTACTATTTTATATTTAATGGGATGATTAGTAATAAAGATGACATTATTCACAATATTCATGTGTTAGATTATCTGGTGATGTGATTGTTACACTGTTAATGTTTTACTACTTTGTTTCCATACTTGTGTTTTCTGAATCTGAATTATTTTACAAAAAATTGACGAACAAAATTTGTTGAAAAATACACTCTGCTTCTGGCCGAAAATAATTTCTATGTCTTATTCTGATATCATGTTAAGGAATTCTTAATTGTGCTTTAACTTCTATTGAGCTTATATCTTTTCTTCCATTCCATTTCACTTAAATGTAAAGGATCCAGTTATTTTAGCTACCTTGCCCTATGTAACTCCTTTTTAAAAGCTATAGATGACCCCTTTTTAAACTATAGACTCCATAGCCCAATGGAAGGTTCATGCATTTGATCAACCAATGAATTTAAAAACCAGAGTTCAAACTTTCATAGCTAACCTAATATCTAACTCAACAAAGTTAAATCTCACAGAGAGAGCCCTCTCTGAAGCTGGTAAGGCTAGATCCTAACTTCCATAATGGTTTATGATTACCTTTGTGATTTTCTTCTGCAACCTCAAAAAATTACAGAGTTATAACAAGACTCCAACCAAAGAACCAACCAAGGCACACCAAGGCTAAACCACCTCACCCTCATTAAGAGAAACCAAAATTTACCATAATCCATCCCAGATCACTAGGCCAACACAATAAACACATCATAATAGGATTTACCATGATCTCCACTCGATCACTAGGAGAAACAAGCATGGATGCCATGAGATTTATCTACCTACACTGTGAGGAATTTTCTTGTCTCCTAGTCTCTATGGCTTTACCGCAATCCAAACCTAGATCACTAGGCTCTAAACCAAGACCCACTCTCCAAGGTTTATTGCATATCCCAAACCTAGGATTACTAGGCCCAACATAGAGTAAACCACCTCTTGGATTTACTGTATATCCTTCCATTCACTGGTAAGGATTCCTAGACCCACTGAGGCAACACAATCTTGGCTTTACCACAACCCATGGTCTGGATCAGGGGTCACTAAGCCAGTGGATTTACTGTGATCCATAGTCTTGTTTAGGGACGATTAGGCCATGTGCTCTATCATTTGGAGATCCACCACACTCAGCTTCGAATCCATCCAGAAATCCAACTCAACCAAAACATGAGAACCCCATCACACCATGGCTATCTGGAAATGGCAATGTTAGGCTGAAAACATTGTTACACCTGGAAAAACCCATGCCACAATAGAAAAATAACCACATGAAATACCATGCATGCCAAATATAGCAAGGAAATTACACATGCAAATGGATACCTGCAAAGAACATATTGTAGCTCATTGATCCTTCCTTTCCCTACTTGATCTTTACTTCCTCTTTCCTTCTTTTCCTTTCTTACTCCAATGCCAAAATGCTCCAAGAAAACTCTAAGTGTCCAAGAGTGAGAGAGAGAGAGAGAGAGAATAATGATAGATATCCAAAATTGAACTGACAAAATGTTACCAACTGATCCTTAGAAGACGTTTTATGAATGAGGCCTCTATTTTCTTCATTTTCCATTACTTTCCTTCATTTTCCTCCTCACATGAAATCTGTGACCTTTCACCTCCTTTTATCCTAATTTCCATTATTTTCATAAATAAATGTGACAAAAATGCCATTTTTCCTTTACGAAGCCTTAGCCATTGCCTTTGCCAATTTACTTAGCCATAAACAATAACAAGTGATCCCCATCTCTAGGATTTTGCCCAATACTCAACTTGGAATAAGTGTTCCATCATCCGTGGTTATTATTTTGCCTTTATTAGCTTTCATTACATGGAATTTTCACCAAGGTTATTACAAAACCCTCTCCATTGGGGGAACACCGTCCTCAGTGTTCAAAAAAACCTATACCCACAAAACTTGCTATAACATCATAATGACATGACACCCATTTCACTTATTAGAGTTTTATAACATATCTCATGGCGATATTGATATCCATATACATATGTACATGAACCAACATCACCAACACATATACCAAGACATATACCAAAATCACACCAAAACACTAAGCCAAAATTGCTTTGACTCAACTGGTAAACAAGGAAGGATACATAGCCCTCATTTGACCCACCATCTCCCATGTAGCTTCATCGGGCCCAAAGTGATTCCATTGCACCTTAACTTGCTCGATTTCTCGGTTCTAGAGCATGAGCACCTTTTTCTACAATATACACTGAGGCTCCCGTTGGAATTCTCCATCTGGTTCCACCTGTAATATAGACCATTCAATCACATGATCAACATCCTTAACACTTAAGAAATGATACATGGAAAACATCATGGAATTTCATTGTCAGAGGCAGTGCAAGTCGATAGGCTACTGACCCAATCCTCTCAATGATATTGAAGGGTCCACAAAACTGTGGTGCCAACTTGGCACATGATCTAATCTGTAAGGAGCCCTTCTTCAACTTGCTACAAAAGCACACATTTTTCCCAGTCGTGATATCATTGAACAACCTATTCCGATCTTCATAGCTCTTCTGCTTATCCTGTGCTACCTTTAGATTCTTCTTTATAACCTACATTTCCTATTCCATGCCTACCAACACATTTGGTCGAATCAACAGGCTCTTAATCGGGTCACTCCAACTGATGGGAGTATTACAACTCTGCCCATATAATGCCTCAAAAGGACTCATCCTCAATGAATCCCGATAACCATTGTTGTATGAAAACTCAACCAAGGGGAGATATTCTTCTCACTTCCGCTGCTGATGCATCACATACATCCTCAACATGTCCTCCAATATCCTGTTGAACCTCTCTGTCTGCGGATGATAAGCCATGATAAAGGCCAACTCTGTGCCCAAACCTAAAAATAACTCCTTCCAAAACTTGGAAGTGAACTTCGCATCCCTGTTTGACACAATCTTCTTTGGAACACTATGCAATCTGACCACATCTCTGATGAATACCTGTGCCACATTGCTAGCTGAGAATATAGACTTCACTGGAACGAAATGTGAAACCTTTGTTAACCTGTCCACAACAACCATGATGGAATCATGTTGTCTCACTATATTCGACAACCCTGTGATGAAGTCCATGGAATTGACTTCCATTTCCACTCAGGAATCGCGATCGGCTGTAGCAGTGCACCTGGATGTTTGTATTCTGCCTTCAATTGTTGATAATCAAAACACCTAGCCACAAACTCTGCTACATCCCTCTTTAGATTTAGCCAATAATAATATCTCTTCACTACTGTCAGTTTCTTCTGATAACCTAGGTGACTCGAGTACAATTTTGCATGATACTCTCTCAAGATCACCTTCTTGAGATCACCATTATCTGGCACATATAACGTATCTATGAACCTGACCAATCCATCGACTGTAAGGAAATAATCCACATCCTGTGCACCTGCACCTATACCACTACTTGTACCTATGCTTGTACTTATACCTGTACCATCACCTATATCTGTACTTGTACCATCACCTGTACCTCTACCTGTGATCTGTTGCAACCTATGCAAAATCTCCATATATTTGACATCCTGCTAACCTACCTGCAAGATCCTATCTTGTAGATTTTTCCCATAGGAGCTCATAGCTGGTAAGTGATTTACCTGTACCCGCTTTCTAAGAGCATCTAATCCTCTATTCTCTTTACCTTTGATATACCTAATCTCAAAATCAAACTCATTGATCGTAGCCAACCGTCGAGCCTGCCTACCATTCAAATTTGGTTGATCAAATAGATATTGCAACCCACTGTGACTGCTGCCAACTCGAGATCATGTGTGGGATAGTTTTTCTCGTGCTCATTCAAATTTTGCAAATAATATAATACCACCTGCCCATCCTGCATAAGGAATCCACCAAGTCCTTTCTTGCAAGTGTCTATGCATACTACAATCTCTTTGTCTAGATCTGCAATCTTAGCACTAGTGCTTGTGTCAACAACTACTTGAGATGCTCAAAACTAGCGTCACACTCCTTTGTCCATTCAAACTTCTTACCTTTCCTCTATAATGATGTGATAGGATAAGAAATATGTGAGAAGTTCTTGATAAACCTCCTATAATATCCTGCCAAACCCATGAAAGATCTCACCTCATCCACATTCTTAGGAGCTACCCATTCCATGATGGCTCTCATCTTTTCAAAATCTACTACAATGCCCTCCTTGGAGACAACATGCCCCAAGTTTCACTCTGAAAGGAACTGCACTTACTGAGGCTAGCATACAAATGATTCTCTCTCAACAACCTCAACACTACTGCTAAATGTTCGACATGTTCTTCCTCATTTTTAAAATATACCGGTATATCATCAATGAATACAATAACAAACTTATCCAACTACAGACGCAACACACTATTCATCAAACACATAAATGTAGTTGGAGCATTATTTAAGCCAAATGGAACAACAACAAACTCATAATGCCCATACGTGGTCCTGAATGCAGTCTTGTAAATGTCCTCTTATTTGATGCATACCTGATGGTATCCGAATCGCAAGTCAATCTTTGAGAACACTCCTGCTCCCTTCAATTGATTGAATAAGTCATCAATCCTCGACAGTGGGTACCTGTTCTTGATAGTCATTTTATTGAACTACCTGTAATCAATGCATAGTCTGAGAGTACCATAATTTTTTCTTGACAAACGATACTGGTGCGCCCCATGGTGATACACTTGTCCTAATTCATCCCTTGTCTAACATTTCCTACAATTGAAACTTTAACTTGACCAACTCAAGTGTTTTCATCCTGTAAGATGCTTTTGATGCTAGAGCTGCCCCTGACACTAACTCAAAAGAAAATTCTACCTCCCTGTGAGGTGGAAACTCCGTAATGTCCTCATGAAATACATCCTGAAACTACTGCAAAACTGGGTACCTGCTCAACCCATCTACA
Organism: Pinus taeda; assembly: GCA_000404065.3. NCBI lineage: Eukaryota > Viridiplantae > Streptophyta > Pinopsida > Pinales > Pinaceae > Pinus > Pinus taeda. The sequence continues at coordinate 413,600 of APFE030318418.1, read as the reverse complement.
TCCTCAACCTCCTTATCCTTATCAGTAGAAATATGCACTACGAATAACATACACCCTTTCTTGCGATTACACTTTGCTGCATCACTGTCACCTTCCTAACTGATGTGCCTTTCTTCTTAACTTGCAAGACTCTTGGTTCCCCATTGTCATCAACACACTCAATGGCTTTGTCATAACAATCTACCTTGGTTTTATGAATATAAAACCAATCCATGCCCAACAACATACTGTGTGATCTCAACGGTAATACATTCAAATGTGTTGTGGTAGTGGTGGCCAGGGTGCAGGCGTTAGAGACAAACATTCAAATCCGAAAACAATTTCTTCAAGTTTAGGTGGAATTTCTTCTTGGATTTCCTGCGAAGTATCAATCGTCCACCTCCAAAGTTATCTATCCTGCTAAATTAGTAAAATTGCGTAATTTAGCTGCAACAACAATTGATTTTATAAATCCTCTAAGCATCACACATCACAATCACAATTTCTCCAGGCAAGGTTACTCACTATTGAACCATGCGATGCGATATCAATTGATGATCATCGTATCACATGTCGCATTTCACAAATCGAAACTCCTCCAGGCCAGGTTCATTCACTCATGAACATGCAATGCAATATTAATCAGCGATCCAACGGTCAATAGTCAACAATGATCTGACGGTCATGATCTTGAGAAATAAATGATTTTTATGTTTGAACCTCTAGTGATCACAATTGTGCAATTATACTTTGTTGTTATTTCTTCAAAAGATTTTTCATGCCATTAGAGATGATTATCTTTCATGGTTTTCCTGCAATACCCCTTAATTAAATTTCCTTTCCTTCACAAAAAAATTTCAAGAAACGTTCTTGAAAATTAAAAGCTATTTTCCCCAAAGATAGTAACCATTAGACTCCTAGTACAACATTAACACCACCCATTGGAATGGAAATTATTGGACTATTCAATACATATTCCCCCATGGTTAGCTTGATATTATGAAACTTTCCATAGCAATTTATATTTACTCCATTATCAACCATCACTTGACAGCTGGATGCTGGATATAGGAAGAAATTCAATTCTTTGACTATCTTACAATGAATAAAATTATGAGTACTACCCGAATCAATCAACACTATTACATTTTTCTTCTTGATATATCCTTCTATCTTGAGAGTTTGAGTAGTGGTAATTCTTGCCAATGCATTGCAAGATATGGTCAGATTCATTTTTTCTTTCTCTGGGGTTGGTACCTGGTGTATATCCTCCTCTTTTGATGTTTCTTGTTCCTTTTCTTCTTCCTCTTCACAATCTATGTATAATAATTTCTTCCAAAAATATTTATGGAAAAAACATGTTATCATTTTACAACCAACGTTTCAGACTAACTAAGTGACTCCATCATCAGGGCTGTAATCTGAATTTTGATAAGAGAGAGCGTGAATGGTTGCAGCAACTAATAGTTAATAGTTTAATGAGAAAAAATTCATTGTCGGCTTTTTATCAGCTTAATTGATTATCATTTTAATTATTAATTTAAGTATGTTTGACTTTAATTTCTAGTTTATTAATAATATTATATATAAATGTTTGTTATTGTTTAATGATTAACTTAAAAGCATATATCAAAAATTAAATAGTTATAAAAGATTAATAACTTATTATTATTTTAAAATTAATGTTATTAATGTTGGTTTATTTATGTAGTTTTTAGGTAATTGTATTAAAATGAGTGAATTAAGTAAGGTAGGGTATTAATTATGTTTAGGATTAGTATTAATATTTATATATGAAAAAATCCACAACCAAAACTCAAAAAAGAAATTCTCTCAAAAACCTTAAAAATTCCTTACCCTATATAAAACGAACCACCGACAAAATTGCTAGAATTCTCACCAAACATAACATCATGGTTGCATTCACTCCCCCTAACACCATGAAAAAAATGATTGATTCTACCAAAGATTTAATTGACCCGAAAAATCACAAAGGATTATACTCTATTCCCTGTTCATGTGGGAAAGTATATATAGGTGAAACAGGGAGATTTGTGGGCATAAGGTTAAAAGAACACATAAATTAGATTGCAAAGAATAGATCGGAAAAATCAAACCTGGCAGAGCATGCATGTTCCTCCTCACACTACATTTAAATGGAACATGCAAAATTAATTCACGAAGAAGACCATTATTTAAAAAGAAGAGTGAAAGAAGGCATTGAAATAGAGAAATCATCAAACTACATGAACAAAGATGATGGTCTAAAACTAAATAGTCCTTGGAAAGCCTTACTAAAAATAAAATAAATCATAGTTAGATTTTAATAAACATTCATATATAAATATTAATATTAATCTTGATCATAATTACTAGCCTACCTTATTTAATTCACTCATTTTAATACAATTACCTAAAAACTACATAAATAGACCAACATTAATAACATTAATTTTAAAATAATAATAAGTTATTAATATTTTATAACTATAATTTTTAAGTTAATTATTAACAATAACAAACATTTATATATAATATATATTAATAACTAGAAATTAAATGAAACATAAATTATAATTAAAATGATAATCAATTAAGCAAATAAAAAGCCAACAATGAATTTTTTCTCATTAAACTATTAACTATTAATTGCTCCAAGCATTCACGCTCTCTCTTCTCAAAATGCATATTACAACCCTAATGATGGACTCACTTAGTTAGTCTGAAACATTGGTTATCAAATGATAACATGTTTTTTCCACAAATATTTTTGAAATTCAACCAACCTGTATGGAGTCACTCTTTAACATTCTTCTTAGAAAACTTATGACCTTTAGTGTATTTCCTATCAAAACTGTAACAAATCCCCTTTTCTCTTTTTTTCTCCAATTATTGTGGCATCAATCTTTTAGGTTGTGGAAGGCTAGGAGCAGCAACACTACCATCATTATAGTTGAGAATGGTAGACTTCCTTGTTTTCATAATTTTTCTTTCAACTTTTCTTGCCACCCTGAATGCCTTCTCCAATGAATCAGTTTCCCAAAGGCGAACCTCATATAGGATGTTATCCTTCAAAGTCCCTATGAATACATTAATCCTATGCTCCTCTGGAATATCAGTTACCCTAATATTCAATTTTTGGAAGTCCTCAATGTGGTTCACCATTGAACCCTTTTGTTTGAGATTTATCAATTGGCTAAAGAAGGTGTTTCTCTTTGTATCCTCATAATGTGCTATCATTTCCTCTGTAAAAACTAACCAAGTGACAAGTGGTTTACGAGAACAAATCCATAGATACCATACAAATTGATTAGGTTCTAAATATAAAGACGCAATGCATACCATTTGTGTGTGTTCCACATTATTTAGATCAAAATATTGCTCCATCTGTAGTATCCATGTTATCGGATCCTTGCCATCAAAATTCCTCATATCTATCTTTGGAATGTGGTGGTTCTTAAACCCCACATTATAGTCTCTAAAATCATAATTCATATTCCTTTTGTCCTCATCATGATTATCATGGATTACCTTGTCACCACCGAGAAGTCTTTCTTGCAACAACTTTGTTGAACCTTCCTTCAAACCTTCCATGTCTTCTTTTAAACCTTCCATATCCTATTTTAAACCATCCATGTCTCATTTTATGTTTTTCTCTAAACCGTCGATCTTAACATTTATCACTCCAATTCATTTTTGTTGTTCTTGAAATTTGTTGCACTTGGTCCCATAACTTCGATATATCATGTTGCATTTCTTCCTCTTCGTGCATCATATTAGAGATTTCTAATTGCTTACTAGGTGTGCCCATTTTTTGTTTTGTTTTGAGGCATATTGGAATGAAATAATGATATTTATGCTTCTCTATGCCCTTTTAATCACTTCAAACTGATTCTTCAAGCAAAATTTATGCAAATTAAAAAAAAATATACACACATTTTTTCCTTGTTTTTTGGAGCTAGATATTAGAACTATTGTATCTATACAATTTCGGCTCTCCAAGATCTAAAATTAGGTCCTATTGTAGTCCTTAGAGTCTTCCTTTAAATGCCATAATTTAGACCAAATTTGATTCTTCAATTTAAGGTTATTCCCAATCTCCCACGATGACCTGATTATGGATTGGTTCAGTAGAGCGAAGTTGTACAAGATACCACATGTCATTGTTTCAACATTCAGCCCTCAAAATTGATACATAAAAAACTACAGTCTGTTTAATTTTAGCCACATTTCACATAATTCAAATACGATCCTTGAAACAAAAGCTATGACAATTTTCCCTAGGTTTCCTGTTTGAGATGGAATTATGGAGCCCACAAAAACCCTAACTTACCCAAATCATATATCCAAAAATATAGCGAACCAAGATCTGAAATTTGTACACAAAGATAACCCAGATTTAAGATCCGCATGATCGAAATTTCAGCTTCTGAATCCTCGTAAAAGAACAGTTATAGAGAGAATTCCAAGATGGCATGTTTGAAGAAGCGAAACCCTAGAATCCAAAGCTCTGATACGAAATGTTATGCAACCATCTCACAGAAAAAATAAATCAATGACTTAAAATGTATCCTATTTGAGGGGGAAACCTCCTTTACATTACATAAATGGATAAATTATTGGATGATTCACATGATAAGACCTCCTTGGTATTTATAGGAGTTTAAGGGGTCATAATATAATCAGAGGCTACATAACAATAATAATGTAAGGGCACAACAATAACAATAGTGAGCTTCTATGGGGCACAACAATAACAACATGGGGAAAATATCAACACAACAATAGCAATAGGGGGCTACAATAATAATAATAAGGGGAATACACAAGTATTATAGGGACCTAACAAACATGACACTAAAATTTACAGAATCAATCATCGTTGAGAAAGACTTTCATTCCATTGGAGTTATTATTGATTATTATGGACCAAAAGACTCCAAAGAGACTGGAAAGAAGCCTCATCCTTCTTAAAGTAAGGCTAAAGAAAAGGATTCTTCATATATTGAAATATTAACCATGATGGTAAAAACTCTTACTAATGAGATTTCAGAATTAAAGAGAAGGTAATGCGAGACTTCTACTAGTACAAAGCCTCCCAATTATTTACTATTCAGAAGGAATAATAATATAAACAACAATAATCAGCCTGCCAGGTCTGCCTAGAGTTCAAATGTCGTGTTGAATATAGAAAGTATGGGTATGTACAAATATTTCTCTTTCCACCAGGAATATCATTCAAAAAAGACATTGCCCACAACTGAACCAGAACATGAACTCTCTAGGCACACACATTGTGGATTCCTTATTAGAAGATGAGAAATCAGAACAAACAGAAGAAATAGAAGAACTTGCAATGTCTGAAGAGTGTACGAGCATTGGACATGCACTGAATTATTTTTATTATATTCTTAATGATGACAAGAAAAGTGCTGAAGCACCACCACAAAGTGATCCCCCCACTAGAAGAAAAACGGTTGATATAGTTTGAGGAGCAAAGGGCCCATTTATGAATAGGAGGTGACAAGATAGAAATTGAAAGAGTAATTGTTAAGAAGGATATCACCACTGGTTAATATTTCTCAAAATTCACAGAGTAAGTTTGAAAATGGTGCTATTTCTAAGAACACTTCCTCTAGTAATAAAAATATGTCCATCACTCCAGAAGTATCAAACAAAGCTACTCCTCTAGACATTTAAACATTGCCTACTAAAGTTGAGACAATTGAAGATAACATAGTCAGATATTTGAAGAGAGCTCAAACCAATATTTCCATCTTTGAGCTTGTGAAGATGGAAAGCCAACGTGAACTTCTAGTCCAAGCCTGTTCACAAACTTCGTTAGGTGACAAAGCTTCTACCCCTCAAAAGGTGTATGGTAGGTCTTTTGGTTCCCTTGAATCTATAGTTAATGTTGTAATATTAGAAGCTAACAATATTTTCCCTCCATTTTTATTAACTTTTAAAAATTTTAATTACAATGTCCATAATTGTTTAGTCGAATCTAGTGCATTTGTGAATATAATTCCAATACTTGCCAAGAAAATAAATGCTAAATGGGACAAAATTGATGCACAAATTATTCAGCTGGAAAGATCCCTCATCCAAGCTATTGGTGAACTTAGGATTGTTGTTATCTGATTATCATCTAATAATTGAGTTAACCAATGTATAAATATTGTAATTTTGGACATCCCTGAAGCCTATGGTGTACTCCTCAGTAGAGACTAGTCTAACAAATTGCAAGGATATTTTGTTATAGACTGGTCACAATTATGGCTTCCATACAAGGGAAAGAATAACCAAATTCAAGTGGAAAGTGATCCATACATGAAACACATTGTGACAACACTTGAGGGCCATGTTACCCACTACATGTGGGTAGTGTATATAGGAGAATTTTTTTTCTCCTAGATGGTCCTCATTCGGCAGCCAATAGCCCCTTGCAGCCACCGGATAGATCAACATGCCATTATCTCTACCACCTAAGCCAAACATGTGGTCCCTCACCCACTTGTTATGATTGTATGTTTGAAGGTGAGCCTCCCAACCCTGAAGGTATGGATTTTCATTGGTATAGTTGAGTAATTTTGCTTACTTGTCATGGGAACTTTCAGGCATGAATTGTTGGGGAAATTTGGTGGAAAGAGTGATCTAGGTCTCTACTCTTGTCTCCATTGCCCAATTTTATGGTTAGTCTTGTATCCTAGCCCTGTGGGATCTCCTTTACTAGCCATTAGATTTAGGGTTGGAAATACATGGGAAATCCAAATTTTAGTTGTGTGGTCCTGCTTCCCAACACCACATACATCACCCTCTTCTGCTCATTTTGGCCCTATTAATCTCTTTTCTCATCTAGGTCCACATGTGTTCACTAGGTTTGCATAGGATCAACCTTCACCTCCCCTTGTTTGCACCTTGGGCTGGGCCTGAAATGATGCCCGGAGCTTGATGCAGCTAAAAAGAAAAGAAAAAGCATAATCTGGTCACTCTCAACAGGAAATGTACCACAAAATGCAAAATCTTGCTGTGACATAAACATTTAGCACGTGGGAAAAATCCAGACATGAGCTCTACCCCTTCCTTATTCATGGCCATCACCCTGGTTCCTATGGTCCCTAGATGAGCCCCCCCCATCATTAAGGAACCCATGATTGTCCCAACCCTTGGCAGGTGATGAGCTACCCCACCTTAAGGGGGTATCCATTGCTATATACTACACATCATGCTCTCATACCCTAGAGCTTGAAGTAGTTATGAAGAAAAATCAATCAAAGGAAAAAGGCATATGAAGGAGGGTGGAAAAATAATGGTTAGGGTAACTCATGCACCACAATATTCTCCCTTCTACACTCATATACCTAGGTGTGGTCTTCCCTTATTATAGCTACCCTTATATCATAACATGTGGTCTAGATGATTCCCCTGATCCTCACTTTGTTCCATTACTTTATATTTTACACATGTAAATTGAGGGATGTACCATGAACATGTCACCCCCTTTAAATGATTAGGGAAACTTGTACATGTCAAATCCCGCTATGGAATGGAATGCCACCATGAAGTGCCCCATTGATTCCATGACCTATAAGCTCTTTTACCTAATTATTCTAATGACTTGTTGTGTTTGATGTCAAGGGGACACATTGGATCTTATGCAGTATTGCATGTGGGTCTCCATTTGGGGCTTGGTCTCTCTATATGGGGTCCTAACCCTCTAGAGGGCCACATTGGCACTTTTAGGATGAGAATTAAGAGCCTTGGGCCTTCAACATAGCAGAGAGTACTTCGTGGATCCCTAACACCACTCATTGATTGCTCGTGTTCCACCTTTTTAGATGAGGATGATGCATCTAGTTCACCATGCCCAGTTGGCTGTACACTTCCATCATACACTTGGAAGATGAACCAGGGTTCTGATGAGCACCATAGAGGGCTTATGACATCATCCTAGCCTTTATAGATGGTTTACAGGCATTTTCAATCCACTTGGAGGCCCATGAGGATGTCCTTGAACCCCTCACAACCACTTGGGTGAACCACAGGGATTTTGGTTGGAAACAAGGGGCCAATCCCTTTTCCACTATGTTTGGGGTCCACTCTAGCATCATGGGACATACTAGACTTCATTACGCCTCCTCAAAGGACCAACGACTCACTTTATTGATCATTCGACCATTTTGAGAGGCTTATTATTATGTTATTGAACTATCTTTGTGGGCTTGTCAGCAAGGAATGTTGTTATTGCATATTATTTTATTATTTGGGTCTCAAATACGCCTAATTAGGAAAATTTAAGTCATTAGTGATTGTATAAATAGAAGTGAGGTGATTAATTCTAATCATCATCACTTGGATTGTATTAGCATCTCTTGAGATATTTTCACACTTTTTGCTGGGAAAAATTTTGGGGTTTTCTTAATGCACTATGATGTTTGGATTTTTACTACTATCTTTGGAGTTTCTTTCTAATGCAAAGTTGATGAATGGATATACTCTCTCTTTCATGTAAGTCGAATTTTGATGTTATTCTTTTTATTTTACTAGTTTACCGCATGTTATGATTATCATTATTCTTGTATGGGTTAAAGTAAATGCAAAAGTGTTCTAGGAACCTTGAATAAGTGATTTAATGCATGCATTATACCCTAAGAGAGTGGGTGAATGTTCCTTGAGGCACCTATTAGGTTGAAAGACCTCAAATATTCATCTCTTTGACAAATTTGAAGTATAAATCCCTATTGACCTAGTTTCTACCCTTGGAGAGGCTAGCAAAACTCAATTAGGTCTCCTTAGCACATGAAATTCTTGATATGTGTATCTTTACTCCATAAAGCCCAAGAAATAAGGTACTGATCCTCGTATCCCTTTTGGTGGTCAAATTTCCCTCTCATTTCTTCACATTTCCCAATTCTAAGCCTAACCCCAGAAGGTCTCGTAGGGCATCACACGAAATATTTTGTAACCATCCAAGCACCTTGAAAATTGGTCCACAACTGCACTAGAATCTTCTCAAGCGGTCCTCGAAATTTCAGCATAATGCGACAATGGAATCCCAAGATATCGCAAGCCCTAACTCGAGGATCATTTCTCTTCCTAGGCTTATTTTGGGTTAGTGTCCTCACTTGGACCAACTCCATACCCTTGACCTATTTTGGGTCCACCTGGGTTCTCTGTGGTCTCACAACTTTATAACTCAAAGTCCACAAGGAGTACACAGAATCCATTTCTCCATAAGGATCCTTAGGTATAGGAAGCCCCTTCTTAAGGCATATCCTCTAACCCTAGGCCAAGGTATTCTCATAGCCCTTCTTAGAGAGCCCATCACCTTGATTCTCAAGCAAGTAAGTTATTTAATTGGGCCTCTCTTGTGAATAGGCATTAGGAATTAGTCCTTATCTGATCATTGATCCATTCGTCATTGTGATTCCTCATATACCAGGTCTCGTCCCATCGGTAAAATTCCATAAAGAACAGGGAGACTTAGTTGAGGTGACATTGGGCTATCGCTCCATTGTTTCCCTTCTACCTAGTAGTTTCTCTATAGGATCCCCTCTTGGGACCCATGCTAGTTTGAGCAGTAACATTTTGGCGTCGTTTCCAAGGACATGAGACATGTGTTTTATTACCCATACAACATATTGGCATATCATTATTAGCGACTCCATTGGAAGAACGTGTTGAGAAATATAGGGCATGTAGTAGATACCAAATTCTCTTCTTGATAATTTCTTGTGATGTTATTTTACTTTCTTATTCTTGTATTCAATTCCTTGTTATTTTATTAATGTGTTCTTTCATCAAGATAATTATCAATATGGAATAATAAAAGAGACAAGTGACGCAGTATATATGCTTCTCCATCCAGGGCCAAAACCTCTCACCTCTTGAGAGGAAAACCTAATCAAAATTATTCTTCTTAGATCTTCAATATATAAGTACCAAGACCATGACACAGAACCTTGACTCTTTTATCCTTCCAAGAACCTTGTCACCAATCTAGATACTCTTCCTCTTCTTTTGCTCTACCTTTCTCACACTTCTTTCCTTGGATCCTTCTATAAAACTCAATCTTTATCCTTGTTACTCTTCTCTTCGGCTTTCCCTAGAGAATATCGGTCTCAAGGTATTTCACAGCTTCCCTAGAGAGGCTCGGTCTCTATGTCTCTACATCGACCTCCAAGAAGGTTCCTTCTCTTGATGCCCTAACTTCGTACTTCCCAGAAGATTCTGCTTCCCAGACTTCGTACTGCCCCAAAATATTCTGTTGCCTAGAAGAATTTTCGTTGTCTTAGAAGATTTTGCTGCCTAGAAGAGTTGTCCTAGATGAATGTCCTTTTTTCTGGCCCAGAGGTAACCCTAATTTCATATTACCTAGAAGAATCCTCTTTCTTTATTCACACTTCTCTTTCTCTTCCTTCGTCGTACTGCTTCTTCAATTCCTTTTTCTTCACTTCTTCTTGTCTCAAGTGAGTCGAGTTCTTATCTAATGGAGGACAAGTTAGGCTATATATTGATCTAAAATTGATCCAAGACAATTAATAAGGTATTACAGACTCATGTGCATGGAGGTGCCTATGTTATTTTATGCAACAGATCGATAAGATTGCGAAATACACAGACACTAAAGCAGTTGAAGAAAACATAATAGGAAAACATATAAACAAAACAAGTTTAATAAGGAGTTCAACCAACACTTCGGGGCTATGTCTCTTGGTCCAGCCTTTAGTGGTGGCCTCTCTATTATGTTTTCGAAGCAGAGTTTTTTTACAATAATGAGCTCAATTTGAGTCTCACACAACAGATACAATTCAGTAGGACTGTACTTGGATCCCCCAAGTATCTGGAGTACATAGACTCTCATTACTAAATCGACCTTTATTGGTCACCGAAGTATGAGCCCAATCTGAGACTCATACATGACAGGCATATACAAAGGAGTCCGCTTGAACCTCTCAAGCCTTCTTTGGAGCACACTGTTGAGCGATGGAAAAGGTATGTATTTACCATTTATTTCGTTATCTTTTCCTTTGAATCATAACTCCTTTACATTTTAAGATGGTAATATGTTAAAGAATTGTGATAAAATTAAGGAGATTTGTGATTGATACAAAATAACTAATTATTGCCTCTTTTCTATACAAAAAGTGAAGGAAATAGAAAATCATTATTCAGGAGGAAAAGACAAAGTAGAAGCAACTGCTGTCCATTTGACAGGAAGACGTATCCAGACAAGGAGATCAAGATCATAGTGCATGGTCCAAGAAAAGGAAGAGAAAACGCGGCATCAGCGCAAGAAGACAAAACGATAAACTGGAGATCAAAGATATAGTGAATCCCTCAGGATCCTTTGATCCTGAGGGATCGCTGCTTCAAGACTTATTTGTACTCTTGATACTTCCACTTGGCCATTATAAAAGGGACAACGTTGGTAATCCAGGGGGTGGATATTATTATCAATTTGTAGAACTTATGGTTGTAATCTCAACTCTTATCATCGACTCTCTTTGAAGAGCGATAACTGTAAATTTTCCATATATGATTAATATATAACTCAGTTGTTGTTCCATTATCTGATCCTGGAGTAAAAACAAATGTGCTTCCCTGGTGGCTAAGGGCCCAGCCCTAGTGGATCCACTTACTTTTTGTATCACTACTTTACAATTACTGTTGTGTGTGGTTTTATTTCCTTTGCATTCCCTTAATTCGCTTTTTCAGTAATCTTCTGTTTCTAAGCATTTCACTGAATTGCTCTGTTATATCGAAATCGTAATTGGATAGAAAGATTATTATTCACAACTTAAAATGTCATGTTGTTCATTCTGAAATGATATTGCACTGTCTAATTCGGATTCTGCTGTTCATTTCCAATTGCGATTGTTATTCATTTAACTACGGTTCACTTACAATTGCGATTTCTATTCATTTAACTATGGTTCACTTACAATTGCGATTTTTGTTCATTTAATTACCGTTCAAGTATAACTGCAATTGTCGTTCCTTTATACCTGTGGTTAATGTCCATTATTCTAGAATAAGATTACTGATTCAATTACTCTATAGTCGCTGTGTGGTTACACTTAATTAGATTTTTTGTACTTTTATTAGTTGAAGATTGTCGTTCAATTCATTTCAGTTAGGATTGATGCTCAATTCATTTCTGTAGATTAAGCCTTGTTGTTCGACCTTTTCAATAGATTTAGTTGTTGTTCCTTTTTTGCTAATCGAATTGTTATTTCCAATATTTACTTTAGTGTGGATAGAAAGATCTACAACTGTAACGAACATTGACTACTGCTGTCTAAGTTCTCAAATTGGAGATCTTGTCTGTGATTGATTTTCATTTACATTAGTTTACAGGCGAAAGAGTTATCATTACTGAATCCACGACTGATGACTGCTGAATAAACAATTTAGTTACAAAGCAATTAAGTTTCTTGCCATTACAATTAGATTTTGTTTCTAGCATTCATTTACTTTTTCAAGCACTATACTACAAACATTACTCTTGAACAATTGACCACCACAGAATGAGTACACTCTTGAGATTAAAAAATCGTGCCTGGATTGATAATTAATGTAGGAAAAATAGGGGTTAAAAGACACCTTTTATCACTCAAATTTTGGCGGCATTTTCGAGGAGAGTGTAGCCATTTGTTTCTTTTGAAAAGAGAGTAGTGTGAGTACCTACTAGGAGAGGGTTGGGTTTTAAAAACGAAAGGTAAGAACCTGCCTATAGAGCATGTAACAGCCCTACTCCCCCGCCTGCTTTCCTGCAGATTTGTTGATTATTTTGGGTAGAAATAAGTATTTGATTTGTGTGTATGACTAAGCAGAAAAAGCCTGAAAAGAATCCAAAACCACTACCTAAACCTGATAAAGCTAAGGGATCGGTGACCCTTGGTTGATCGACCTTTATAGACCATATCATTAAAAAAGTAGAATCTCAGTCGTCAGTAGGTCCTAGAAAAGTTTATTCTAGACAACTTACTAGCTCCCTTCGGGCCACGAAATCACCATCTGTAGCCTTTGCTAAGGTGCACAACCAAACAAAGGAGCAAGATTTTCAATCAATTGAGAATTCTAGCCCAAAACGTTACAAGAAGGGAACCTTAGTAATCTCCACGAAGGAGGAGGAGAAACAGGGGAAACAAAAGAACTAAGATCTCCTCTTGGAATAGTTCAGCCACTAAGTAGCCCAAATAAGGGAAGTGCTGTAAAAATCATCCAGAACAAAGCTAAAGAACCTGAAGAGCTAAGATCCCCCCAGATATTAGTTCAGCAAGGAACTCTCATCATCCCAGACCAAGGAAGTGCTATTAAGGCCATTCCTACTCCTTCTAGTCAGCCTAGGAATAAATCCCTAGAAATCCCAAAAGGATATTGGCACATATTTGATCAAATGGCCCAGAACTAGCAAACACCTCAAACCTCCACACTGCAATATCCCATTGGAGATACTGCAATTAATGCACCTATGAAGGCCATTCCTCTCTAGCATATTCTTACATTCCATGGCCTAACATTGGAAGATCCAGACGCATTTTTGTTTGAATTTGATGTATTATGCCAGGGATATGACTATACCACCGATCCCCAAAGGCTAAAATTATATCCCTCCACATTAAAAGGAGCAGCTTTACGATGGTTTATGGGGTTACGTGGAGGTGTTATAAACGACTGGGATTAGATGAAAGGTGCTTTTCTAAAGAAATATCAGGATTATTGTAGGTCTAGAGAATTAAAGGATGAAATATTTCAGATGGTATCCAAACCTAATGAGACACTAGAAGAGTATGTTGAACGTTTTCAATATAATCTTCAGAGATCTCCTTATGCATCATTACCCTTACCTGACAATGTGTTAAAAACGACATTAATTAAAGGGAAGAAGGAACAATGGGTTGAAACACTAAACATTATGGGAAAAAGTGACATATATCAAGAATATTTTGCTGACATTATTGATTTATGTATCAGGAGTTCGAGAGGTAGTACAAGGCTAAAACCGGCAGAACGTGACATGATCACAAGGGACAACAAGATCTTTGGTGGAGGTGTAATCCACGCAGAAATTGGGAATCTACTGGAAGACTTTAAAACCAATATTCTACAGACTCTGACAATGCAACTGGACATTATGCAGACAAAACAAAAACAAGCAGAAGTAGAGGAAAACCTGGAAATATTCTTCCCTAGATGCAGAAAGAAACATAGCCATAAAGAGTGCCCAATGGATGCAGTTCAAGTCTGTGCTATTTGTACAAAAGATAACTCCACAGAGAACTGCCCCTCACTCCTGGGTTTGAAAGCAGTGTACAAAGAAGCAGAAGAAGAATCAGAACCAGTGTACCTACTCAGTCTGCGCCGTCAATGGCAACCACAACAATCAGGTACGCCCTTCGATCCATCTTCTTCTTTCCAACCTCTGCAATATCATGCTCAACAATATAATACAATGTGGAAGAATTAGCCACCCTTCCCAAGCTGGTCACAACAACCATTTCCTTCATCACCATGGCCAAATCAAGCAAGCCAAACTAATTGGCCAAACTTTCCCTACTCTCCACAATGTTGGAAAAAGAATGCATATCCAACACAATGGTCCCCTTCCACTCCACAGAGTCAAGTTTGGCAATCAAATTGGCAAAGACCGATGAATCAACCAGCTGGAACCATCCCTCTCTCTCAACCCACACTGCTAGCACCATATACACTACAATAAAATCCCCAGTCTAACTTAAGACCGCAACACCTAGCCCAACCCAACTTGAACCCTAATAATAGACCAGTTCAATCTGTTCAAATAATGAAAACACCAAAACTAGAAACCGATGTAAGGGAGTGCAACGACCTTCAATTAAGGTCTAGGCGCATAATAGAAACTGAGGGAGATAAAAATACTCAAGTTGAAAATCCATTACTTGTACAACAACCACTACAAGAAGAGGATGTGGTCAGACAACAAACCCACGACCAAGCAACCATGTCTTCTCCCCCATTCCCAGAACGATTAATCATACCGCGCCCTATAGAACATCTTGACTTTGATATTCTGGGAGAACTAAGAAATTTGTGTATAAAAATCCCACTCCTCAAAGCTATCCAAGATATCCCAATATATGCAAAAACCATCAAAGATTTATGTATAAGAAGGCCAAAGAGGAGAATAACAACTAACCCAATCATCCAAGTAGTTGGCACCCTATCTGATCTATTATCGGGAAGAGAATCACCTGTCAAATATGAAGACCCAAGGAATCCTATAGTGACGGTGCAAATCAATGGACAAACCTTTTCAAATGCCCTAGTTGATTTAGGGGCTACAATTAATATTTTAACAACCACCACTTGTCAAAAACTTGGCATTACATCAGTGGAACCAACCACCACCTTATTGGAATTGGTTTATTGATCGGTAGTTAGGCCAGAAGGTACACTACATGATGTGATGGTATCTGTATATTCTTGGGAATACCCTGCCGACTTTTTGATAATCAACCCCAAAAACTGACTCGATAGACACCCTGTAATCTTAGGTAGACCTTGGCTTGCGATTGCTGATGCTTACATTCACTGCCAACAAGGCAGTATGACTATAACTAGAGGGATTAATATCAAGAATCTAGCCCTATACCCTCCAACCTAGCCAAGTTTAACAATAATGAAAACTAACAAACAACCTGTATCATATCTCACAGAAAATATTAGGCCCCCATTAACCATAGAAGATGCCCTCAATTTTAAAGGCCAAACAGAGGATGATGTTATTAACAACTTCATTAACCAATCCAAATCTAGATCCCATGTACAATGTCACATGACAGAGACATCATTTGACAATGAACTAGAAGAAGATCCCCTCAAAGACACTCATGATCAATCAATACCCACTACCTCTATTTCAAACAACAAAACTATAGAGATTGACCCAGGAAAAACCTTGAACATTAACAAAAACCTAACTCCTGAACAAGAAGAAAATCTGGTCCAACTACTGAGAAAATATAAGGAATCTTTTGCATGGGATTATCCAGACATGAAGGGAATTGATCCCCAACTATGTACGCACCACATTTACATAGAAAAGGATACTAGACTCGTTCGCCAACCCCAACAGAGACTCAAACCTCACCTGAAAGATATTATGAAAGTTGAGTTACAAAAAATTTTAGATGTAAACTTTAGTTATCCAATCTTCGATAGCAAGTGGGTCTCTCCACTAGTAGTGGTGCCAAAGAAGAATGGAAAATGGAGGATTTGTGTAGATTACAGAGAATTAAATAAAGCAACCCAGAAATACCACTTTCCCCTTCCATTCATTGATCAGGTATTAGACACATTGGCAGGAAAGAAATTATTTTCTTTCTTGGATAGCTTTAGTGGATACAATCAGATTCAGATCACCCTTGAAGACCAGGATAAAACTACTTTTACCTGTCCTTTGGGAAAAATTGCTTATAGAGTCCTACCCTTTAGCCTATGAAATGTCCCTACCACATTTCAGAGGGCCATCCTCAGCATCTTTTCGGATTTAATAAATGAAGGGCTCAAAGTATATATGGATGATTTCACACCATATGGAGATGATTTTGAGCCAGCACTAGACACATTGGAAAAGGTGCTGCAACGATGTATTGCCACCAGGCTCTGTTTGAGCCATGAAAAGTGTTATATGATGATGACTGAAGGGCTCATCCTAGGTCATTATATCTCAGTAGCTGGAATACAGGTAGATTTGGCCAAAATTCAAATAATTTTGTTAATACCTACTCCTACCGCACATACAGAGGTACGCAGTTTTCTAGGATTTTCTGGTTATTATAGGAGATTCATACAACATTTTTCTCAAATAGATGCACCTCTATATGCACTGATAGGGAATGTTGATTTTATTTAGACAGATAAATGCAGACGTGCTTTTGAGGATCTGGAAAAGCTTGTGTCAATAGCCCTAGTGCTCATAGGCTCAAATTGGGATCTGCCATTTCAAATTTCATCGAATGCTTAAGACAAAGCTACTGGAGCAGTCCTTGGGCAGGAAGAAGACAAAAAACCATATGCAATCTATTATATTAGCAAGAATTTGTCTCCTGCTGAGCTAAACTATACCATAACTGAAAAAGAATTTTTAGTTGTAATACATGCTGTAAATAAATTTAGGCATTATATCATTGGATATCATGTTGTTTTATATATAGATCACTCTACCATAAAATACTTAGAAAATAACCCTGTTACAAACGGTAGAGTAACAAGATGGTTGATTTTATTGCAGGAATTTGACATCACAATAAAAGATCGACCTGAGAAGAGAATCCTATAGCTGATTTTCTCTCACAAATGATGAAGCCAATAGACGCAACAATAGTCGAAGATCAATTCTCAGATGAACATTTGTTTGTTGTTACTGTCAAGACACCCTAGTATGCTGATGTTGCAAATTATTTAGCAGTAGGAAAATTACCAAAGCATCTAACCCCCAATGAATGAAAACAGATTGTCCAACATGATACCCGATTTTCTTGGATAGGGGGATACCTATTTCATAAAGGGGCAGATATGCACATTAGAAGATGCGTCCGCGAAGACGAAATATTTGAAATTTTGAAAGCTTGTCATGGTGGACCATGTGGCAGAAATTTCGCAAATCGCAGGACTGGTCACAAGGTTTTGCAAACAGATTATTACTGGCCCACAATCTTTAAAGACGCTAATAAATTTGTTCAAGACTATGACAGTTGCCAAAGAGCAGGACACCCTAGATAGTTTGACAAAATGCCTTTAAACCCACAGTTAGTGATTAAAACATTTGAGCGTTGGGCACTCGATTTTGTTGGTCTGATCAACCCATCATCAAATCAGAAAACATATATTCTAGTAGCAACAGAGTATGTTACCAAATGGGTTGAATAAGAGGCACTTCCAAGAGCTACAGAGGACTTTGTGATTCATTTCTTGTTCCAAATATTTGTGCGATATGGCCTCCCAAGGGACAGAATCACAGATGGAGGACCACAGTTTGTAGGTAATAAAATCGCTGCAACATTAAAAAATTATCACATTCAACACAAAATTACCACTTTGTATCACCCACAGGCAAATGGCCAAGTAGAGAGCACGAATAAAGTGATAGAGGCAATATTAACAAAAATCGTTACATCACACAGGTGTGATTGGGCTTCAAGATTGTCAGAGGCCTTGTGGGCATACCGAACAACGTGGAGAAATACCACCAGCGATTCACCATATCAGCTAGTATTTGGAAAAGAACCCATATTTCCAATAGTGTTCGAAATACAAACATTAAGAATAATACAGGAGATTGGTCTGAATTTAAATGAGGCTCAGACTAGCAGACTACAACAAATCAACGAGCTAGATGAAATTAGGCTCTTGGCTCTTCAACACACTGCATTAATTCAACAGCAGAGAACAAAATGGCACGACACCCTGATCAAAAAGAAAATCTTCCACGAAGGAGATTGGGCACTCCTATATGATTCCAGGTTTCAGGATTTTCCAGGAAAACTTTAGACTCGATGGCTTGGACTGTATGAAATACAGAAAGTGCATGACAATGGCACCATTACTTTGACTACTATTGTCGGATTTGGACATACCTTTAAAGCAAATAGTCACTGAGTGCAACTGTACCATAAATCACTTACTCGGGAATCCTTTTACCAGCAGCTACGGGAAGATTCTGATATGTAGATTCTTGTTGAGGAAAATAATCCTTCCTCAGTATTGGTTCACTAAATAATCCCATAGTTCTTAAATTTTGTACATAAGTTTTTCTTTTCTTCTTGTATAAACTACTTTCTGTAAAAAAAATTGCATTTCTGCATTTTATTTTATTTTTATTTTTTTATTTTCTTGTTCCTTTCCGAAAGAACAACATTTTTGCATTTTTTCTGTTCCTTTCCGAAGGAACAACACTTTCACATTTTGCTGTCCCTTTCTGACGGAACAACATTTCCAAATTTTTGTTGTTCCTTTCCAAAGGAACAACACTTTTGCATTTTGTTGTTCCTTTCTGAAGGAACAACATTTCCACATTTTTGTTGTTCCTTTGGAAAAGGTACAAAATTTCCACATTTTGTTTTTCCTTTCCGAAGGAACAACACTTTCACATTTTGATGTTCCTTTCTGAAGGAACAACATCTCCGCATTTTTGCTATTCCTTTTCGAAGGAACAACATTTCCACATTTTTGCTAGTCCTTTCCGAAGGAACAACATTTCTGCATTTTTGCTATTCCTTTCCAAAGGAACACCATTTTTGCATTTTTTGTTGTTCCTTTCCAAAGGAACAACACTTTCGCATTTTGTTGTTCCTTTCCGAAGGAATAGCATTTCCGCATTTTTGTTGTTCTTTTCCGAAGGAACAACATTTCCGCATTTTTGTTATTCCTTTCCGAAGGAACAACACTTTCGCATTTTGCTGTTCCTTTTCGAAGAAACAACATTTCTGCATTTTTGTTGTTCCTTTCCGAAGAAACAACATTTTCGCATATTTGATGTTCCTTTCTGAAGGAACAACACTTTCGCATTTTTGTTGTTCCTTTCTGAAGGAACAAAATTCCTGCATTTTTGTCGTTCCTTTCCGAAGGAACAACACTTCCGCAAGATTGTTTTGCTGTTCCTTTTAAAGGAACAACCCTCCTTCACATTTTTTTCTTTCTGCCGTTCTTTCCGAAGGAACAACAATTTCGATTTCGGATGATCTTAGGCTGTTCCACCAAAGGATCGGTATTTTATTTCGCACTTGCTTTATTTGTTGTTCTGTTTAAGGAACAACTGTTGTTCCTCTTAAGGAACAACAGTTTCGAGTGTATTTTTTTCTTTTGTTTGTTGTTCCTCTTAAAGGAACCATGGTTTTGCTTGCAGATGTTCTTTTTGCTATCCCTCTTAAGGAACAACAGTTATTCCATCTAAGGAACAACACTTTTTGAGTGCATTTTTTTGTGTGCGTGTGTGTTTTTTAAAGAACATCATTTAGAGGATTTTTGTGAATGATGATTCACTATTTATGATCCTTTTAAGGCACAAATATACATTTTTGCAAGAACACAAAAACTAGAGGATACTAAAATCAGAAAACCAAAGAAAAATCGTTATCTTTAGAGAAATTGCTTTGTATCGATAAGAAAAAAGAGGAAAGGACACAACCATTTATATCACTTTGCTGTCTTCATTTTCACTAAAACCAATTTGATTGATTATTTTTATCATGTTGGTTTTTCCTTAATCTTCATAATTCTCTTTGATCATTATTATTGAATAAGAATAAGGGCATATTTTCCTCTATTGAGATGTTCAGACTTCTTCCACCATCCCTACTCTTAAGGAGTGTTGAGCCATCCTCTGTATATAAATAGGAAAGTGCTATATAAAAGAAAAAAAGAGAAAATTATATATCTATATGATTACTAACATGATTTTTCAGATGAAGGATAGGGGGTTTCATCAAGAGCTAGCCTACCATGATCATAAGGAAACAATGAAATGACATTCCCACTATGGCCACCACACCAGGGATATGATCCAAGAGGCATATCAGAAAAATAAAAAAGTCCTTGGAACATGAGGTCTCATCACGAGCCGGCCTGCCCACCTTTCACTCCTTCCTGGTGAACGACATTATGATTCATCTGGTTACCAAGCCAGCACAATGGCCTCCATTCTGACATCACACAACACTTTCCTAGGCATACATAAAGGATTATGGTTCCAAGGGTGAAACAAGCAACTTTGTCAAGGTTATGAACACCTGTGGGCAACAGAGCTCTGCTGATGGTATTGAAGTCATACTTTTCATACACCAATAGTCATTATAAACCCTTTTCTTATACCTTTATCTTGATTTCAAATGAGATTATGTTATATAACCCTTTCGAACCTCTTACACATTAAAAATCATTTATAAATCAATCATAATGGTTAAAGTGGATAATGACCGCATAAACATTTTTACTTATGTCAGCTGTCCTCTCCCCTATTTTTCACATCATTTCATAGCATTTCCATATCTATTCGTGATTTCCATCATAAGGCTCGATTTCAGTAATCCACTACTTTTTGTAATCATGTCATGGATATATACGTCATTCCTTTCTTTTTACTGTACGACTACAGTCCAACACGCTGCTCCCTCATTTTCCAGGCAAGGACGACCTATCATATTTCAGGGGGGTGCAGGTGACCTCCAAAATACACCGGCATACGTGTTAACTCCATATTTGGAGGTACTATGACTCCATCAAAACTTAGAAATAGCAAGTTTACTGGTATTGACATTTCCCAATATGCACAACTTCTTGTTCCATTGTCATTTTTGTGTTTTTGCTTTGTAAAAATTAACAGTATGCTAAGCTTGAACAAAATGGGAGGCAGGTCAATACGCAATGAACCACAGGTGTTAATAATCTCCAACAATGTACGTGAAATTCTAGTAAGAGCAAGATGGATTGCCTACCTTGACCGACTACAGTAGTCTCATGAAACAGTGGCCATCGAATTTCTGCTAAATTTGCAGGAAGATCGTTCCATGGTGAGGGGGAGGCAAATAACAGTAACAAATGCAGTAATTGCTGAAGTATCGGGACTACCAGCTGTTGGACCAATATGGACCCAGAAAAAAGTGAGACTTCAGGAGGCTATAGCTATCTTTCGGGACAAAGGACAGAACCTTACCATCAAAGGAAAAGGAGTCCTGCCTACAACCTTGGAAGAACCATGGGAAGAATTAGCCAGAATTGTGTCAAGCTACATCACATGCGATGGGAGAAAGGATGTGGCAAGACCACGCCATCTCAAATTATTAGTAGTATTAAAACAAAAATGTGCTCTAAATTTGCTCGCATATTTAAATTTTTTATTGCATGATGCTGCTCAGAGCATAAGGAAATCTCATCATATAGAGATGGTAGTAAGTCATCACGACTTAATTCGGTTAATAGTCAGTTATAGTCTTGCTTAGAAGCAGATTAGTTGGGAAGAATTAGTATTCTCAATAGATGGGAGATTGACCTTATCAACCCCGAAAAGAAAAAGAACCGCCAGCACATCAATTCGACCACAAAAACGCAGACAATCCGCCAGATTGGGGAGAAGGAGGGGAATGTTGGGAAATATCCAAGATAACAGTAGCCAACCCTTAGAGATATATGGCTTAGAGGATGAGAAACCCCGACAACTTGAAGGAGGGGAAATGAAGAAGAAGAATTAGAAGAAAATATGGAAGAGGAACCAAAAGAGGAAACTGAGCACTCCAGTGAGGAAGAAGGGGAGGAAGCAGAGCCACCCAGTGGAAGCCCATTGTTAGAAAATTATATATTACGGAGCAATGGAACACATAAAATAATGTAGAAATATAAACACAGAAAACACATAAAACAAGAGAGACACAGATATACATGGTTCACCCAGTTTGGGCTACGTCCACCCCAAACAGCCAGTCCTTCCTTTATATTATCCAACAAAATAAAGAGACACAACCTACAACAAATCCGTTGTAATATCCTCTGTTTTCTCTCACAATCTCACCTCTATGTTTCTCGCTCACACATTGAATACACATCTATATGACAACCTCAAATACAATACCCTCATAGAAAGAGAGGGGTTTCCTTCTAGGGAAAAAAAACCTAAACTAAACATAAGTTCGACCATAAGATCATCTGCCTAATGAATGACCCATATTGACTAGAAATTACTATGCTTTAACAAGGCAAATTTACATCTATTTTTAGCTTCGAGGGCGCTGCCCCCGAGCCCCCACTGGCCCCCGGACCCCCCAGCCGGGGGGGATTAGTCCCCCAGGACCCCCGCGGGGGGGGACAAGTCCCCCCCACACCCCCCCGCATGGAGGGGTGTACAAACTTCCTGAGGTATACATCCGGCTGAAACAAAGACCTCTGAACAATCATGCTCCACACACAACACCCATTACAAAACCCTCTACAAGAAGACAAATTGGCCCAAATTTTGGCCAATATGGGTGAGTATATCTAGCCCCACAACTAATTCAACCTCGATATTGAGGCAAGACAATCACAGGAACACTCTTCTCACAACAAGAGTGCATATGAGGAGATGAATGACAAAGAAGAAGTAGAAGTAGAAGCCACCTAGGAAATAACAGATCAAATGAGTGTTACCTCCCCTAAGAAACCTAATTAGGAGGACGAGAACACTGAAGAAGTGTTCCAAATAGAAAATATGGAAATAAGCCAGGGCAAGGGTACAATCCCTCAAGAACAAAGCCCAGGCCCAAGGAGAGAAACAATTGTTCCTTCGAAGAAGAATACAAATGAAATCAAAAGGCTGCAAAAGGAATATCAAAGGCTACTAAATGTACTAAAATAACTCAGACAACAAATAAGGGTCCTAAAAGTGGGGAGAATCTCAAAAAGAACCCCAGGAACAAAGGATGCAGCCACCCAGATGAAACCCCATAAAATAAAGGCCAAGGGGACTCAAACTAAACCCATTATCATTCAGGACCACAAGGATCAACATGCAGCTGTTACGAATGCAGCAACCCAAACAGAAAGTCCACCCGTGTGTGACAGAGACATTCAGACAGAGGCACTTTCCTCTAGTGTCACAATTAACAGGACAGTTCATGACAAAGAAACGCAGACTATAGGAACCAGATATCGAAATGAAAAGATCTCGGTAGATCTTCAACCCAGAAATGTTTTGATGGACAATGATCCTAGGATAGTGAGACTTTAAGAGGATCTGGAATAGGCCCAACAGGCGACAGGAAAACTCACAGAAGAGGCTATTCCTCAGGAGAAATACCAAAAGTGACAACAACAATTTAAGAACATCAATGCATCAGAGAGTGAGGTCGTTGAGAAATATCGAAAGGTAGAGGAAAAAGTTGAAAAGGTAACAAATAAGCTAAACTCAGTCATAAGTCAAATGGATACCCTCTGTTCTCTATATACTGATGTTCTATCATGTAGGGCACCTGCAAAAAATTATGCTTTGTCTTTGTTAGAAAGGTATTTATAGTTAGAAATTAAGGTTGTCAAGGCAGGGGTGCCTATAGAGTTAAAAACTATTGATGATTTTATACACTGCTATAAACATTATGGGGTGAAAGTCCAACGATTGCTATGTGAGTTTTATTTGCATAATTTTGTGTTGGAGGATGAAACGGAAAATAATCTCAATCCTTTTGTGGGTGATATCCAGCTTCAGGCATTCATCTCTTTTGTTGTTAACTAGATAAAGTGGCTTAAAGCCCATAATACCTTTCAGAGACAAGAAAACGGGTTAGACCTTTGGTTAAGAGGTGAATCAAAAAACCCATTACAACTATGGGATAAGCATAGAAGCTTAATGAGAAAGAAGGGTGTGATCCAGACATTGGGACCCATTCACAGAGCAGTTGTCCAACAAGGGGTAGAATACTTCCTATCCATCAAAGACCTTGCCATAGCAGTAGCTAAACTTCGATGGGAGACTTCCAATCGGAATTTTCAGGACAGAGAGCCATTCAATTACGAAAATTTTAAGTTAGCTGCTCGTCACCTGCTTACCTATAGTAACCTCATCTTGAGAGAAGGCCTGTATTGGCTAGGTTGTAGGTTTCGAAGTCCAATTATCTAGTATCCTGCAGCAGGGTATAAAGCCCTATATGAATTTCCTGAAGGGTAGATAGAGCGCAATTTTGAAGTTTTAGCTACACATCATGGTTTTATACCACTTCATGAAAATCCCTCTCCAGCCTATTCCCTAACTGCCTTGCATGTAAATTACACAATTTTCATGAGGGCATGAAAAAGGGTAAGCAGGGAGGTGTGTTGAGCGATGAAAAAGGTATGTATTTACCATTTACTTCTTTATCTTTTGCTTTGAATCATAACTCCTTTACATTCTAATATGGTAATATGTTAAATAATTGTGATAGAATTAAGGAGATTTGTGATTGATACAAAATAACCAATTATTGTCTTTTTCTATATAGAAAGTGAAGGAAATATAAAATCACTATTCAAGAGGAAAAGGCAAAGCAGAAGCAACTGTTATCCCTTCGACAGGTAGCCTTATCCAGACAAGGAGATAAAGATCAAAGCACATGGTCTAGGAGAAGGAAGAGAAAATGTGGCATCAACACATGAAGACAAAACGATAAACTGGAGACCAAAGATATAACGAATCCCTCAGGATCCTTTGATCATGAGGGATCGTTGCTTCAAGACTTATCTGTACTCTTGATACTTCCGCCTGGCCATTATAAAAGGGACAACACTGATAACCCAGGGGGTGGATATTATTATCAATTTGTAGAACTTACTGTTGTAATCTCAACTCTTATCATCGACTCCCTTTGAAGAGCGATAATTGTAACTTTGCCATATATGATTAATATATAACTCAGTTGATGTTCCATTATCTGATCCTAGAGTAAACACATCATTGCTTCCCTGGTGGCTAAGGGCCCGACCCTAGTGGATCCACTTGTTTCTTGTATCACTACTTTACAATTACAGTTGTGTGTGGTTTGATTTCCTTTGCATTTCCTTAATTTGCTTTATTCAGTAATCTTCTGTTTATGAACATTTCACTGAATTGCTCTGTTATATCGAAATCATAATTGGATAGCAAGATTATTATTCACAACTTAAAATGTCATGTTGTTCATTCTAAAATGATATTGCACAGTCTAATTCAGATTCCGATGTTCATTTCCAGTTGCGATTGCTATTCATTTAACTAATGGTTCACTTACAATTGCGATTGCTATTCATTTAATTACCGTTCAAGTATAACTACAATTGTCGTTCCTTTATACCTGTGGTTAATGTCCATTATTCTAGAATAAGATTAATGATTCAATTACTCTATAGTCACTGTGTGGTTACACTTAATTAGGTTTGTTGTTCCTTTATTAGTTGAATATTTTTCTTCAATTCATTTCGGTTAAGATTGCTTCTCAATTCATTTCTGTAGATTAAGCCTTGTTGTTCGACCTTTTCAATAGATTTAGTTGTTGTTCCTTTTCTACTAATCGAATTGTTATTTCCAGTATTTACTTTAGTGTGGATAGAAAGATCTAAACTGTAACGAACATTGACTACTGTTGTCTAAGTTCTCAAATTGGAGATCTTGTTTGTGATTGATTTTCATTGACATCAGTTTACAGGGGAAAGAGTTATCATTACTGAATCCATGACTGATGATTGTTAAATAAACGATTTAGTTACAGAGCATTTAAGTTTCTTGCCATTATAATTATATTTTGTTTCCAGCATTCATTTACTTTTGCAAGCACTATAGTGCAAACATTACTCTTGAACAAGTGATAGCCTCAGAATGCGTACACTCTTGAGATAAAAAAAAATCGTGCATGGATTGATAATTAACGTAGGATAAATAGGGGTTAAAAGGCACCTTTTATCACTCAACACACACAAAATCTCTGACTCTCTCTGTCTCTATCTTGACTCTGGCTCAATGTTGCCTTTGCTTCTGTAGGTCAGCTCAACTTCTCTTCTCTGCTTCTCACTTTCTTACTTGCTTCCCCACTTTCTCTGTTAGCATATGGCATTAAATCCAACTGCTTCCTGACTATTCGTTTCCACTTCTCGGCTTCCTGATTCCCCACCTTTGTCTGCCTGAATCCCTTCTTTCAGCATTTACAGTCACTACATAATGCTTCACAGGGAGGTGGCCACCTATTCTGTAACGGATGAGGGTGTCAGCTCTCTCAGACATGTTTGAACGGTCATTATTTCCATTTTCTCCAAGAATGCCCGCGAAACCGAATCTTTTGCCAACTCATCGTCCATGTGAGACTTCAAATCCCATGTGATCTTGCTTTCTAACCTCGTCAAATCTGGTCACCCATTAGGATGCGTCTCTACCATTAATCTGGGCCCCCCAAATCCTATGGTTGTCTCTCATATCAGGCGGTTGAGTAGCTCGATGGTTACCCGCCCAATGTGAGCGGTTTTATCTCTCTTCCGCTGGATGCGTGGCAATCGATGTGTGGCATCAGGTGGGACTTATTTGAAACCACTTACCACCTCGAGCCCTTCCGATATCCTATCGTTTTTGTGGAATCCTACCCCCAACGAAATCGGTGTGACATCCGTTACATTTTATAATCTTTCGGCTTTGGGTGCTCGGGGCTTTTCCTTCTTTGAGGGGTTTTGCCTGGCGATATGCGATTAGCGACTTGTCGCTAATCACAGATCAGAAACCACCCCCATTTCTTGAAAAGGTCTCCTATTTTGTTAATTCATGACAATGCGCGTTACCATGGGTCGACAGTCTGCACGCTTAATCGAGGGTCCTCATTGCTCTGCGCTGATCACAAATTGCAACTGTTATGAGGATATCTCTGATAAGATTGACCTTCATAAGACTTTGAAACTTGGCATAATTTTTAGGATTTCATGAAAACTTAGAGTGTGTTCTAGGATCCAATTCGGATCATATATACACCTCCTTCGCTTCCCTTTAGGCCAACTTGACAGCTAGAGTTATGTCGACTTGATCTAGAAGTTTCCTCATCATTTGTAGGCCAACTTGAAGAGGTTTGGTGACAAGTTCTTGGAGGATACTTTACATAAATAATCTTGACCTTTCTCAAAGTGTAACATGACTTCATTTACATGGCAATGACTTACATTTTATGACTAGATGAAAAATAAATCCTAAATACTCTCAATTGGAGTCTTGACTCAAAAACAAATTCCTTTCTCATGAAACCCATGAAGAAAGTCAATAAAATAATTTCATTTTTCCTTATTTACATCTTATTACATAAAATCATATTTACATGTCATTATGAAGACTGAACCTAGTTACACTTTTCAACACTCCCTCTTAATTAGGGAGGTATTCATAATGGTACCTTGGACTTTCTCAACCTAAAGAATATCTTAAGAAGAGTTCAGATTTGTAACTCATTTGTTATAACATCATACCAACCAACATTGTCATATAGCAAGGCCTTGACTAACAACCCCATCTCTCCACAAGATGAGAGCACAATGCCGGTGAGACTAATGATTTATAGACATGATCATCATTGTCTCTCCCAGAACATGCCCCACACGGGTTATCTTAGGGTATGCTCCATGAGGACTATTATTATCTTGGACTCCTTGGTCCTTAAAGAATATCGGTCCTCCATGACTACTCTTACTATTGGATTCCCTATCTCATCCTCAAAGAGTATCGGATGCCAAATGATTACACAAACCTCCATCCTGCCTTCCTAGATGAAGAACAGAATAACAAGTCTATCTCTCCTTTTCAAAAAAGGAGGATGTATTCCATTAAAGGAATGTACTCAATCCATCACAAAGGAATGTACCTAAGCTTCATGATTCAGAATTTGCAAGTTTCTTCCAAGTAAGAAAATTCTTTATCATGCTCCCTCTTAACTAGGGTCTTTCCATAACTTCTCTTGTGGAAATTATGGAACAACCAACTGCTTGAAGAGCTCTTTCCTTTGATGTCATGAATTTCTTCTTCATTAAGGAGTCTTCACTTTTGGGGACTTCTACATAGGGCACAACTTGTTCATCACTTTTATTCATGAGTTAGTCATGTATTCAACTCATCAGAAAGTGATCCATCGAGTCTTCCATCTGTGTTTTCTTCATGTTATTCTGCTTTCATGCCATATTTTCAAAAATACATTACATCATTCTATATGGTCCACCTACATAACTCATCCAGATATTAAAAATAATCAATGAACATATCGAATCAAAGTTAATTTTACCATGAAATATTCCTTTAAGTATCAACATCCTTCATGGAGGTTGACATATCGCACTGATATTCATTGTCAAGGGTCTCTTATCTTTTTCCGACTTTCATCAGAATCTTCACATCTTTTTGGGAGATCTTCTAGTCAAATGTTCTTGGACTTCAGATGTTGAAGGACTTCTATATTTGTTGCATCACGATCTCTTCCTATCTCTTCACACTTTATTCTCAGGAGCTTCCAATCTTAGTTCTTGATCGTAGTCATCTTCCTCATGATTCGTATGAGAACATATTATGTTGATTTCATTTGGCGTGACTTATGCTTTGCTGCAAACTTTTGGAGGAGGAGATCCTTTTCTCATAGTGATCCATATTATTTGCAACCATATGAATTCTACCATAACTTGTGTAAGCATACATACCTCATCTTCCTTTTGGCCATTCAGACTTCCTGTAGCAGCTTCATTAGAATGAGGGAACTCATTTTTATTATTCTTGTGATGTCATCATACCTTCATTCCTTGAATCCCATGAGATGAAATTCTTGTTGAAAACCTTTTGATTTCTTTCTTGATTAGTGAATCCTCTAATGAGAATTCCATCAGAGAGACCAAGGATGTCTCATATCCTCACCCGACAGATGTTTTCTTAATAGATTCTATACGATGACTCTATTCTATGATGACCTTTATTTATTTCTTCACATATCGCCAAGGTTTCATAATATCATCCTATTCTATTGTAAACAATAAGATTTATCCCAGTCATACTTTCTTCTTCCCATGTCATGAGCTCTTACTTATAATGATTACATCATGATGCTATGATGATGTGTTATATCCTATCTATAATTTACAAGTGAAAATTACCTTCTTGTGAGGAAGATCATCTCATTCATAATAGAGATCTTTTACTTCTTCATTCTTCAGCTTCTTAGACTCAGGTTCTTTCACTTCTTCGGTGATGTGAGCTTCTTCCCTATTTCTCTTGTCCTTACCATGTTTAGGAAAATATATTTTATAGTGCCCTAGTTCTTGACATCCATAGCACCTTAATTTATCCATGTTCATCATTTTCTTTTGAGGACCAAACCTTCCAAATTTTCCTTTCCTTCTTGTTGTAGCAGCATATGCTTGATTCTACTCATTTAGTCCAACATCAAACTTTGCCTTCAGTCTTGTTTCTTCGATATTACAGAGTGACCATAGATATTGAAATGGAGTATAGTCTTTCTTCCCATATAAACTTGAAGTGAAGTTACCCCATTATTTAGATAGTGCATTCAGCACCACTGTGGTCATCTCACTATCATACATTAATTCTCCTAATTCTTGTAGTTGATCCCGAATTTATCATATCCTCATAAATTATGAGGCTATTCCATCTTCCTTTGATATATCTAGTTTGTAGAGTTCTTTCCTTATATAAATTAATTCTCCCGTAGTACTTACCGAAAACAACTCTACCAATTTGTCATATATAGCTTTTTTTGTTTCCAACTTTGATACATATGGGATTAGAGAGTCTTTTATAGTTTCTATAAGAATACCCTCGGCTCTCACTTCTCCCTTCATGTATTTAGTATGTGCTTGAGTATCTTCCTTTGCAGGTTTTGTTACTATTCCTTTGATGTGATTCATGACCTCATTTTCAATAAGATTAAGGTTTGTCTTTTTCTTCCATGCAAGGTAATTTTCAGCCCCAACCAATTTATTGCTTTCCTTGCAAAAGGACATTTTAATATCATCGGATGTAGTCATAGACTTACCTGAGAGTTTGTTGCATGCTTCCTTCTTGACGTTGAGAGAGGATCTACTTCTTATGAGGTTGATGAGAGAGAGATTGACTCACGATCCTTCTTAAGTGTTCTATTCTTCCTTCAATTTGAAGAGCTTCGACTTCTTCGAGTGATGATATTAGAAGATATTCTAGGGTTTTTGATCCTTATTCTTGTTTTCCTTCTTGAAGATGACTTCAATATAGTAGATGTAGATCTAGGGTTTTAGATTGATGAAGATATATATTTATTGCTTGGAGTACTTCGAATTTCTTTGATCCTTCTTTGAATTTTTTCTCTTGTGTGCTCACTTGCCTTGACTGCCCTTTCTTATATTTAACACCTAAGCTCTGATACCATGTTGAGAAATATAGGGCATGTAGTAGATAAAAATTTATCTTCTTCAATTCCTTGTTAGTTTATTAATGTGTTCTTTCATCAAGAGAATTATCAATACACAATAATTAAAGAGATAGGTGACATAGTATATAGGCTTCTCTAGCCAAGGCCAAAACCTCTCACCTCTTGAGAGGAAAACCTTATCAAAATGATTCTTCTTAGATCTTAAATTCATAAGTACCATGACCATGACACAGACCCTTGAATCTTGTATCCTTCCAAGAACGTTGTCACCAACCTAGATATATTCCTCTTCCTTTTCTCTTCCTTTCTCACACTGCTTTCTGTGGCTCCTTCTAGAGAACTCGGCCTTTATCCTTATTACTGCTTCTCTTCGACTTTCCCTAGAGAATATCAATCTCTAGGTCTTTCCTGGCTTCCCCTAGAGAGACTCAGTTTTTAGGTCTCTACTTTGACCTCCCAGAAGGTTCCTTCTCTTGCTGCCCTAACTTCACACTTCCCAAAAGATTCTGCTGCCCAGACTTCGCACTACCCAAGAAGATTATGTTGCCCAGAAGAATTTTTGTTGTCTAAGAAGATTATGCTGCCCAAGAGGAATTTTTCTATCCCAGAAGAATGTCCTTTTCTTTGGCCCAAACGAAGCCCTAATTTCACATTACCCAAAAGAATCCTCTTTCTGTCTTCGCACTTCTCTTTCTCTTCCTTATTCATATTGTTGCTTCTCTTCCTTCTTTTTCACTTCTTCTTGTCTCAAGTGAGTCGATTTCTTGTCTAATGGAGGACGAGTTAGGTTATATATACATATCCTTCACTTCCCTTTAGGTTGATTTTACAAATGGATTTAGACCGACTTGATCTCGCAACTTCCTCATCGTTTGTAGGCCAACTTGAAGAGGATTGGTGACAAGTTCTTGGAGGATGCTTTACATAGATAATATTGACCTTTTTCAAAGTGTAACATGACTTCATTTACATGACAATGACTCTTACATTTTATGACTAGATGAAAAATAAATCCTAAAGTCTCTCAATTTGAGTCTTGACTCAAAAAAAATCCTTGCTCATGAAACCCATGAAGCAAGTCAATAAAATAGTTTCATTTTTCCTTATTTACATCTTATTACATAAAGTCATATTTACATGTCATTATGAAGACCGAAACTAGTTACAATTTTCAACAGAACGAAACCCTAATTCTTCATTGAACTTCAAAGTTATTTCTTATAGGGTGAAGTAAGCATTTATCAAGGCATTTTAATTCACCATGGTGACTCCATTTTAATCCTAATATGAAAAGTGATGAAAAATGGACCATTTTCAAAAAGAGATTAATCTTGGTTATACATTTGTAAAACTCAATGATCAATACCTTCAAGAACTGCAAAAGAATGTGGACAAATATGTTGAGTTTTATGAAGATTTATTGGAGAAAACAGATAAAGAATTCATGCTGATGTTTCATTGGACAACATAAAATCAACTCTACATAATAATGTGTGCCTATGAGAAAGATCCTAATCGTCTCTTTGAATTTGCTAGCCGAACTTGTTCTTTTAACATTTTGACTAGGCCTATTAATGAAAAATATTACAATCAATCACAAAGTCTCATAGAATGTAATCAGTTGGGTGATCATAGTGACCTTGAAGAAAATTCAAGTGTGAAGGATCATCATGAAAGTGAGGAATATATGGACGAATGAGATCAATCTAAATAATATCGCAATGGAGGCCTTAAGGATGAAAATTTAAGGACTGAGAATGTCCATGACATGAGTGAAAGACCTATTAAAGCCCATGAGGATGAACACAATGAAGTAGGGACCTTCATTCAAAAAGGGGGGTTTGAAGATATGGATATTGTAGCTCCCTCTGAAGATGAAATTTCTAATTTCTTGTGCATTAATGAGGAAAGATGGGATATGGGCAACCATAATTTTGACAATGACCCTATTTACGATACTGAAATGGAAAATGAGGTTGAAATTGACTCTTTTATTCTCCAAGGAATTATTCATAATGATATGACTACTCACACGATTGAAAGGGAGGGTCATTGTTTTCCCACACATGAAGAAGGTTTATTGGAAATAACAGGTCCCATTTATGATATCGATGATGAAACTGACAAAGGCTTTGTTTTTCCATGCCTTATCCAGGTTCCCAATGACATAGCTACATTATCGACGAACCCTCACCTTGGCTATTATAACATTGTCACAAATATTGATGATCCCTTTCCCTCTCCTAGGCATGATGTTGAGGAGGAGATATCCATTAGATGTACCCTTTCTTTCCCCTCATGCCTTCAAGATTGTGAATATAATCATCATGCAAAACCTACCCCTTGTGTTATCCCATGTCATCAGTCTCTCTTTCCTCCCAATCATGACCTTATGGTGGACATGAAGCATGATATTAATGATAAGGACCATGATGGGGATGATATTCTTGAGGTTTCCATCCATCAGAAGTATATGAGCTTGATTATTGATATCTCTATATTTTCATTGGAAGAAAGGATCCTATGTAATATATTACATTTTCCTGCTTCCCACCCTTGTGAACTTCCATGTTTTCATTCTTTCCCTTGCCTATGGATCTGTTGCATGAGTAAGCACAAGGGCAGTGGTTTTCATATTAACTGGATGATATGTTGGTTGCATTGGGTTTATGATTATACTTAGTACTTCGGTGATGTAACATGTATGTTAAGCTAGGATGCATTGCTTTTCTCATTAGAGCTAACATCATATGATATTTGCATGGTAGACTAGTTGCATTCAAAATTGCATTTAAAATAAATTTTATTTTCTTGTTGATTTTAACGCATAATACTAAGCTTGGGTGATCATAAGACACTGCAAAAACGTGTTTCCCTGTATGCTTGGTCTTCGATGTGTGAAGGTAACAGGTCTATAGTACCAAGATATTGTTGGTGTTCTCATGACCTCCTGTTCAAGTAGCTTTGTGCACATTTCCAAGAGCTTATGTCCTAGTTGGAGCTAGTTGTTACCCACCACTTGTGGGTAGTTTATATAGTGTTGAAGAATGTAACTAGCCTTCTTCGGATTTTGAATAATGTAAAAAGAATTATCATTGAGTCAAATATATAATTTGTCACCTCCACAACAAGACGGCCCTTGCCTAATGAAGCCGGCCTATAAGAGGAAAATTCGACCCAAAGAAGAGGCTATATATACAAGTGTAGTTTGATCTATTTGGTCATCAATTCAACAAGTTCAATACAAAAGAAGGGAGTGCAAAAAAGTGTGAAGTTCAAGGAGAAGAAGGAAGGATTGTAATTCGAAGTTTCTGGGCTATCTCTTTCTCTCTCTCTTTTATGAAAAGTTACTAGGGAAAAGATCTACTACTGGGAAGGTTCAAGGTCTACTGCTAGGAAGTTCGAAGTTCTAGATTTGCTGGGTCGAATTATTGCTACAGGGAAGGTCGAAGTTCTGGATTTTTTGGGTCAAATTTTTGCTACAACAGGGTCGAAGATATAGATAGAAGTTTTTGGAAGGAAGGGTTGACTTAGTGATTGGAGGAACTCTTTATCTAGGTCAAAGATTCTTGGATTATCTCGTCTTAACTACTGAAGGAAGAAGTTTCACTTGGTTTTACCTTAGACAGGGGGATTTTCCCTAGCTAAGTTCCTACATGTTGTGTCTCTTGTTCTTGTGATCTTCATACACACATAATTTAGTAATTTCTTGATGAAAGATAATATAATAAAGAAGTAAAAGAAGCCAATATAATTCACAAGTAATTATCAAGAAACAGAAACCAAAGCCTCATTCTACTAGAATTGATTTCTCAACATGGTATCAGAGCTAAGTTCAAGAAAGATTGGATATCACTTTATTGGATTGAAAGGAAAATTTACTCCCTCTATGATAAGATACTTGAAAATGGGTTTCCATATTGCAGGAAGTTGGATCGAAAGAATAATATACAACTTATTCAATAAGGTCAAAAGCAAAGGGTTGTTGGTTGCACTCATGTGTTCACTCAATGATGAAAATGCATGGATTATTGATAGAGGAGCATCAAGGAACATGACAACAGATAGAAAACAACTTCACACTCTATCAAAGGAACAATATTCTCATGTAGTGGAATTGGGAGACAAGAAAAGTTATGCAGTTAAAGGCTTGGGTTCAACTTCTTTGAAGATGGACAATGGAGCAAAGCTACTTCTCAACAATATACTCTATGTTCCAAGTTTGAAAAAGAATTTACTTTCAATTTAACACTTAGAAGATAAAGGTGATAAAATTTATTTTTTAGATGGAAAAGTTCTGGCTTGGGGAAAACATTCAAGCATCAATAAATCTTGGGTTATTGGAGTACGTGGAGGAAGTCTATATAGATTCATAACACCATATTTGCAATCCCTAGTTCACATGGAAATAAATCCTATTGAACTATGGCATAGAAGATATGGACATTTACATTATAAGTTTATTCCCTATCTCAATCAATTGGTAAATGGAATTCCCAATATCAAAGAAGATCGTGAAGGAATATGAAAGGGATGTGCTTGAGGAAATAATACAAGGAAGACACTTACAAGCAGTGAAACAAGGTCTAAAGAAATATTGGACCTCATACATTCAGATCTATGTGGGCCTATGTTTGATAAATCACTTGGAGGCCATACTTATTATGTAACCTTAATTGATGACCACTCTAGAAATACATGGCTCTATCTACTCAAATCAACGGACAAAGTATTTGAAAAGTTCAAGGAATTTATATTTGAAGTAGAGACCTTAACTGAAAGAAGAATAAAGACTTTGAGATCTGATAATGGTGGGGAATACACTTCAAAATAAATAATTGCATATTGCAAAGAAGCAATAATTCAGAGAGAGCTTATTGTTCCCTATAATCCCTAACATAATGGAGTTGCATAAAGGAAAAATAGAACACTTGAAGAATGTATACAAACAATTATTTTTTATCAAGATATATCAAAATTTCTTTGGGGAGAAGAAACAATGATCGCGGTATATATACAAAATAGAAGTCCTTATAGAATCCTCGATGATATGACACCCGAAGAAGCTTTCACAGGAAGGAAGCCATGTGTAGACCATCTCCGAATATCAACGTTCCAAAGGAAAAACGAAAGAAGCTAGATTCTACAAGCATTAAAGGGATTTTCATTGGATACAGTCTTTCCTCAAAGGCATATAAAATCTACATCAAGGAAGGAAGACATATTGAAGTTAGTAGGGACGTTATATTTGATGAAAATCATTCCTACAAAATATCCAAAGATATTCCTATTGATTCCAATGATGAAGACACACCACTATTCGAAGAAGAAGAGCACCACAAAAACCCTACTATAAATCAAGAAAAAGAAGAAGAACCAAGTGAGAATATTCAACATGTGATCATACCTACCACAAGGAAGAGGAAAAATTAGTTAAAAGCTATTCTTGAAGATGCCAAAGGACACGGGGTTGCGAAAGGAACTTTCAAAGAAAGAAAAAGACCAAAAATATATTTTGGATATGTTGCATACATGAAAAAAATAATAGAAGTTGAACCAAATATATTTGAAGAAGTTGCTCATGAAGAAGTATGGAAAAAGGAAATGTAGGAAGAATATCAATCCATCATGAAGAATGGGGTTTGGGAAATAGTTCCTAGACCAAGTGACAAATTGGTTGTCACTTGTAAATGGATCTATAAGATCAAGCATGTTGTTGATGGAAGCAAAGACAAGTACAAAGATAGATTTGTTGAAGGGGTTTCTCTCAAAAGGAAGGCATAGATTATGAAGAAACCTTTGCACCTACCACAAGATATACCACTATAAGATCCTTGGTTTCATTGACTGCTACAATGGGATGGAATACCCATCAAATGGATGTAAAAACAACATTCCTGAATGAAACCATCGATGAAGAAGTGTACATTAAAAAACGTGAAGGATTTGAAATAAATGGAAAAGACACTCGTGTTTGTAGATGCAAGAAGGACCTATATGGTTTGAAGCAAGATTCAAGTGCATGGTATGCAAGAATGGATGCACACCTTCTAAGAATCGAGTTCGTCAAAGGTACTGCCAATCCAAATCTTTGTATCAAATTTGTGGATAATGAGCCTGTCATTATTCTAATCTATGTGAATGGTCTATTTATTAGAAGTGTAGAGCGAAGGATACAAGAAAGCAAGAAGATGTTGGAAGCTGAGTTTGAGATGAAGATTTGGGATTGATGCATTATTATCTAGGTCTGGATGCATGTCAGAAACCTGGGGAGATATATATGGGGCAAGAAAAGTATATAATCAAGTTGTTGTAGAAATTCAGTATGATGGATTCCAAGCCCATGACTACTCCCATGATCACCAACCTCAAGAAGTTGAGAAGATCTTACTCAAGTCTCGTTGATCCTACCACCTATTATAAGTTGGTGGTTTCTCTGATGTATCTGGTAAATACTAGACCAGATATATGCTTTGTTTTGAACACTCTTAGTCAATTTCAATTGGAGCCTCATCATGATCATTGGATAACTGCCAATCATATATTAAGATATCTATGTGGCGCCATACATCATTGGCTAAAGTATGAAAACAAGGAAGTCAAGTTGAGAGGTTTTACAGATTCTGATTGGGGTGGAAATGAGACAGATGGAAGAAGCACTATTGGTGGATGTTTTAGTTTTGGGTTTGCGATGATCTCATGGATTAGTATAAAGTAAGATCATGCTTCTTTGAGTAGTGTTGAAGTTTATTATGTGGCTACATGTGAGGTAGGAAAGGAGGATGTATAGTTGAGGAAACCTATGTTATATTTGTTTGAGAAGTCTCTAAGTCCTTCTCTAATAAATTGTGATAATCAAAGAAACATTAAGATGCTTGAAGACCCATTGTTCCATGCAAGGACAAAACATATCAACAATAAGTACCACTACATTAGAAGTTTCGTACAAGATGGGATCAAGAAGCTACAATATGTCCCGACTAATGAACATGTAGCTAATGTGTTAACAATGTCTCGTCCTAATAAGAAATTTGAATATCTTAGAATCATGCTTGGTTTGGCTTATATCACTAATCTCATTGATGACAAAGATTTGAAGAGATTTGAGGAGGCATCTTGTGTAATAAAAAATGCATGGGAGGACATTTGCCCTCCCTATGTCTTGATGTCTAGTTCTCGAAGTAGGGAGGGTGGTGTTGGTCATATAGCTTTGACCTTGCATTACACACCTAGTTCCCTGGTTTGATGATTAGTAAGTAATATTGATGGTACCTAGAGAGGTTGAAAGCTTTTGTCCATCTTAGTCCTACCTGGATAGATTTCCCTGGTCAGGAATCTAGTCCATGGCACCATATGTGCCCAAAATCTTTATAGTTCTTATGTTTTGAGATCTTCCTTGTACTTGTATATATATGTGTAAATTATGAATACCTCCCTAGTTAAGAGGGAGTGTTGAAGAATGTAACTAGGTTCAATCTTCATATTTATATTTGAGTCATTATGAAATGAATTTATCAAAGAATGAAAAAGGAAAAATTATTCTTATTAAAATGACTTATTAAAGCACGAGCTTCATGCTTGGGTCATCATATTATATGTCAAAGTCCTCATTAAGGACTTCTAGGCATTATATTGAGTCATTAGAGTCAATATCCATTTAATGATACCCTCCTTGGGGTTTTGAGTCATGTAAAAGGAATTATAATTGAGTCAAATATGTAATTTGTTACCTCCACACCAAGTTGACCCTTGCCTGATGAAGTTGACCTACAAGAGGATAATTTGACCCACAGAAGAGGCTATATATACAAATGCAGATCGATCTATTTGCTCATCAACTCAATAAGCTCAATACACAAGAAGGAAGTTGCAGAAAGCATGAAGTTCAAGGAGAAGAAGGAAGGATTACAAGTCAAAGTTTCTGGGATATATCTCTCTCTCTTTTATGTGAAGTTACTGGGTTGTTGTTGGGTCGAAGATCTACTATTGTGAAGGTCAAAGTTCTAAATTTGCTAGGTTGAAATTTTGTTGTTGGGAAGATCAAAGTTCTGGATTTGGTGGGTGATGTTCTACTACTATAGGGTCGAAGATCTAGATCAAAGTTGCTGGAATGAAGGGTTGACTTGGTGGTTGGAGGAAGTTCTTTTCTAGGTTGAAGAATCTTGGATTATATCATCTTAACTACTAAAGAAATAAGTTTGACTGGGTTTTCCCCTAGATAGGGGTTTTGCCCTGGCTGAGTGCCTACATATTGTGTCTCTTATTCTTGTGATCTTCATACACACATAATTTGGTAATTTCTTGATGAAAGATAATATAATAAAGAAGTAAAATAAGCCAACATAATTCACAAGTAATTATCAAGAAAGAGAAATCAAACCCTAATTCTACTAGCACTGATTTCTCAACAACATATGAGAGCTAAGGTCGAGAAATATTAGAGATCACTCTATTGGCTTGAAAAGAAAAGTTACTCCCTCTATGATAAGATACTTGAAAATGGGATTAAATCTTGCAAGAAGATGGGTCAAAAGAATCATCTACAACTTATTCAATAAGGTCAAAAGCAAAGGGTTCTTGGCTGCACTCACAAGTTCACTCAATGATGACAATGCATGGATTATTGATAGTGAAGCATCAAGGCACATGATAGGAGATAGAAAAAAACTTCACACTCCATCAAAGGAAAAATCTTCTCATGTAGTGTAATTGGGAGAACAAAATTTATGTTGTTAAAGGTCTAGGATCAACTTCTTTGAAGCTAGACAATGGAGAAAAGCTACATCTCAACAATATACTCTATCTTCCAAGTTTGAAAAAGAATTTACTTTCAATTTCTTGCTTAGAAGATAAAGGTGATTGAATTTATTTTGTAGATGGAAAAGTTATGGCTTGGGGAAAATATTCAAGCATCAATAAAACTAGGCTTATTGGAGTACGTGAAGGAAGTCTATATAGAGTCATAACACCATCTACTCAAGCCCAAGTTCACATGGAAATAAATCCCATTGAGCTATGGCATAGAAGATATGGAAACTTACATTATAAGGTTATTTCCTCTCTCAATTAATTGGTAAATGGCATTCCTAATATCAAAGAAGATCGTGAAGGAATATGCAAGGGATGCACCTTAGGAAAGAATATAAGGAAGCCATTTACAAGTAGTGAAACAAGGTCTAAAGAAATATTGGACCTCATTTATTCAGATGTGTGTGGGCGTATGTCTGATAAATCACTTGGAGGTTGTCTTTATTATGTAACCTTCATTAATGATCACTCTAGAAATACATGGATCTATCTACTCAAATCAAAAGGCAAAGTATTTGAAAATTTCAAGGAATTTAGATCTGAAGTAGAGACCTTAAGTGAAAGAAGAATAAAGACTTTGAGATATGATAACGTTGGGGAATACAGTTCAAAAGAAATAATTGCATATTTCAAAGAACCAAGAATTAAGAGAGAGCTTATTCTTCCCTATAATCTTGAATAGAATGGAGTTGCCAAAAGGAAAAAGAGAACACTTGAAGAATGTATAGGAACAATGATTTTTTATTAAGATATACCAAAATTTCTATGGGGAAAAGAAAAAATGATCGTGGTATATATACAAAATAGAAGTCCTCATAGAATCCTCAATAATATGACACCCGAAGAAGATTTCATAGGAAGGAAGCCATGTG
Organism: Pinus taeda; assembly: GCA_000404065.3. Taxonomy (NCBI): domain Eukaryota; kingdom Viridiplantae; phylum Streptophyta; class Pinopsida; order Pinales; family Pinaceae; genus Pinus; species Pinus taeda. The sequence continues at coordinate 373,054 of APFE030318418.1, read as the reverse complement.
TGGACCATTTCCAATTCTTTGGATGTGCCGCCTATATCCACTTTCCAAAGAACACAAGAAAGAAGTTAGATTCTACAAGAATTAAAGGGATTTTCGTTGGATACAATCTTTATTCAAAGGCATATAGAATATACATCAAGGATGGAATACATATTGAAGTAACAAGGGACATTATATTTGATGAAAGTCATGCATACAAAAGATCCAAATATATTCCTATTGATTCTGATGACAAAGACATACCACTATTCGAAGAATAAGAGCACCACGGCAATCCTACTACAAATCGAGAAGAAGAAGAAGGCCGAAGTGATCCCATTCTACCTGTGATCATACCTAACACATGGATGAGGCCAATTTTTTTTAAATCTACTCTTGAAGATGTCGAAGGACCTGGAGGTTTGAAAGGAACTTTTAGAGAAATAAAATAACAAAAAGATATTTTGGATACGCTACATACATGAAAAAACTAATTGAAGTTGAACCAACTACATTTGAATAAGTTTCTCATCAATAAGTGTGGAAAAAGGCAATGCAAGAAGAATATCAACCCATCATAAAGAATGGGGCTTGGGAAATAGTTCCTACACCAAGTGACAAATCGATTGTCACTTCTAAATGGATCTACAAGATCAAGTGTGTTGTTGATGGTAGCATAGACAAGTAGAAATATATATTCATTATAAGGGATTTCTCTCAAAAGGAAGGCATAGGTTATGAAGAAACCTTTGCACCTATCGCAAGATATACCACTTTAAAATCCTTGTTTTCATTGGCTACTACAATGGGATGGAATATCCATCAATTGGATGTAAAAAGAATTTCTTGAATGAAACCATCGATGAAGACATATACAATGAACAACATGAAGGATTTGAAATAAATGGCAAATACACTCATGCTTGTAGACTCAAGAAGGCCCTATATGGTTTGAGCAAGCTCCTAGGGCATGGTATGAAAGAATGTATGCGTACCTTCTAAGAACTGGGTTCTTCAAAAGTACTGCTAATCCAAATATCTATATCAAAGTTGTGGATAATGAGCTAGTCATTATTCTGTTATATCTGGATGATCTATTTATTACAGGTGTAGAGTGAAGGATATAAGAATGCAAGAACATGTTGGAGATGAGTCTGAGATGAAGGATCCGGGAATGATGCATTATTACCTAGGTTTGGAAGTATGCAGAAACCTGGGGAGATATATATGAGGCAAGGAAAGTATATAATCAAGTTGTTGTAAATTTTGTATGATGGATTCCAATCCCATGAATTATCCCATGATCACCAATCTCAAGAAGTTGAGAAGCTCTGACTCAAGTCTCGTAGATACTACCACTAGTCATAAGTTGGTGGGTTCTCTAATGTATCTGATATACTAGACCATATATATGTTTTTTCATGAACACTCTTAGTCAATTTTAGTTGGAGCCTCGTCAAGATCATTGAATAGTTGCCAAGCATATATTAAGATATCTATGTGGAATTATACACCACTTCCTAAAATATGACAACAAGGAAGTCAAGTTGACAGGTTTTATAGATTTTGATTGGGGTGGCAGTGAGACGGATGGAAGAAGCACTACTGGTGGATTTTGTAGTTTTGGATCTGCGATGATCTCACGAATGAGTGGAAAGAAATATCATGTTGCTTTAAGTAGTGTTGAAGCTGAGTATGTGGTTGCATGTGAAGTAGGAAAGGAGGTTGTATGGTTGAGGAAACTTCTGTCAGATTTGTTTGAAAACCATCTAAGTCCTATCGTGATAAATTGAGATAATCAAAGTAGCATTAAGATGTCTGAAGGTCCTATGTTCCATGCAAGGACAAAGCATATCAACAATAAGTACCAATATATTACAAGTTTGGTACATGATGGGTTCGTAAAGCTACAGTATGTCCCGATCGACAAACTGGTAGTTGATGTGTTAACAATGTCTCTTCCTAATAAGAAGTTTGAATATCTTTTGTTGGGAAGGTTGAAGTTCTGGATTTGTTGGGTTGAAGATCTAGATCGAAGTTGTTGGAAGGAAGTGATGAATTGGTGGTTGGAGGAAGTCTGCGTATAGGTCGAAGAGTCTTGGATTATCTCGTCTATTGGGTGTGTTTTATATTATTTCCACGACTAGTCACACATACAGAGGGCTCACATGGGGGCGATAGCCCCCCTTATTCATTGTGCTAGGTGCAGCCCCCTTTTGTCAAGGGTTTTCAGGGAGGTGGTAGCCCCCTTGTACGGGGTTCAGGGCTGCGTCCCGATAATTTTTTTTTGGACCCTATATTAGGAGGGAAAACCTACCTATGGTTTTGTACATGGTTTTAGGAATGATGGTTTTCTACCCATGGTTTTTGTAGAGCCTCCAAAATGTATTCAAAATATCATCCACGTTCACCTTTATCGCGACCATTTCACTCACATGTCGCAACTTGATGCAGGAGCATCGGAATTAGCCAGCAATGTGGAGGATTGTCCACATGTTATGGCTAATCACAGTAAAATTCATTGACGAGTTTGCCAAATTCGGGATTACTAGGAAAAATAAACTTTTCAATTAGTTTGTTATTGTAATAAGTGTGAGATTGCCTTATTTTAGAACAGAGATAAGGTTGTTAAACAAATGTGATCGAAAGTGATAAGATCAGAAATTTGTTGTTATGATCTTTCGGCAAAGCAGGAGATCCTGTGCGCTATTATTAGAAAATAATCTCATCATAAAAAAAAATGTGGTGAGACGAGAGCTTAGGTTTTTTTTAGGAGAGAAGGAGAGATAGTTAGGTGGATTTGGTGTGGAGCAGAAGCTCGAATTAGTAGCAAGGTGTGTGTAAAAAGAACAAATAGTGATCAGTGTCTGTGTAATTGGCAAGAGCGATACTTTGTTCCATTCGTTAAATGAAATTGTGGTTTGTATGTTGACAGAGGTCAATTCTTGTGAATCAGACCTGAGAATTTCTATGAATAGAATTTGTGCTATGTGTGTATTATTTTCTGATGAGCGTGAACTTGAATATCAGTCTTTTTATTGTAAAATCAGGAATGAAATGATAGCGGCCTGTGTGTGTTCTTATTTTAAAGAAGCTCATTATTAAGTCAAACTCAGCATAGTAGGAATCGGCGAATTGCAAAAGTCATTTAATGTATGATTTAGTGTAATCATCTGTTGGAACCTTAAATTAAATTGTCAATCGATTTATCGGGTCTGTGTATAGCTTTCGTGTGGACCGGAGAGGGTTCAAGCTGTAAAGTCAGTTGAAGTGGAATTGGATCCGATAACATAATATCGGAACTGTGGATCGCCGATTAGGTCGGATCAGAAAATGTTTGGCATTTGCATTGGAGCGTAATGGTCTATAATTGCGGCGGCATTCAAGAGGATTGTGATTAGGTGTCTGTGTCATATTAAGATTGCAAGTTGAGTTAGATCAGTCAATTAAATCCAGGTGGAAATCGACAATGTGTAGTTGCAAACAGCGATTTGCACTTATTGATCAATATCCACACCTCCGCAGACATCTTAGGTTGATGGATACTCAGAATGCTCGTGATATTATTGATGCATTAGTGTAGATGCTAAATGCTTTGGATCCTCACAGTAAGGAGTAAGGAGGGCATAAAGCAGGAAGTGAAAATAGATTTTGTAGAACAATGTTGTTCTTACAAGCAGTGGAATTCTGTTTCTGTGCAGAGTCCAGGGTATGACATTGAATGAAGACCATTCCCATTCAAAATGGGGTTTTGCGTGGCCACAAAAGACCTCCTTACAATTTGATAAAGCCTTTTGGGTTAAAAGACAAGCGCATCGAGGTTGCTGTGCGAGATCCAGAACCTTTGGTTCATTTTTCCTTAGTGTCTGGTTCACGATCAAGCCCTGCCATCAGATGCTATTCACCAGGAAGTATTGATGAAGAATTAAGGCTAGCTGGGAGGATATTTTTTGATGACGAACACAAGGATGGCAACATGAAATACAGAGGCTATGGAATTTATTTTGGTTGTAACTTTTGTGCTCTTTATGACTATAAGGCCTGTTATGATGAGGACAGCAACTGCTATGAGGTCGAGTTCATTATAATCGTCAGATAAGTTTGTATTAATACGAAAGCATTGGATTTTTAATTACAGAGTGTGGCGAAGTAGGTTGTCCATGACCTTGCAACTGCTGACAGACAGAGAATGGCGAAGCGTGATAATTTGGAGCTGCAACTCTCTATAGTGGAGGGAGGAAATGAAGCTCTGAAATAATTGCAATGGCCTCATTGTAGCTTGTAAATAGAGGGTTTGGAGTTATGTCTCAGATTTTATTTTTTATCATTAGAAATTAATGAAGGTTTGAAATCGAACATGGTTCACTAAAGTTTACATGTAATGACCACTTTAGGCAGAGGCCGGAAGCAGATGTCTGGAAGTTTCAGAGAAACGCAGTAGTGTACATCAATGTTTATGCAGGCAACTTTAAGATTGAGAAATATGCAAATGTTTCAATTATTTGAAGGTAAGGTGTAGAATCTGGGTTTGGCGGGGTTACCCTGCATCACAACTCTATAGCCATATAATCTTTCATTAGCCTCCATTTTCATGATTACATGGGGTTACATTTGTGTTTTCCAAAAGTTAATGATTTCTAGTATTATAAGTGAATTAAATGGTTAAAACTTATGAAAATGGCATATACTTGCTAATACTTAAAAGTGGCTTGAGTTTCATGACATATGTAGGTCATTTGGAAGCTTTTGAGGCACCCTTATGTGGCCTACAATGCTCAAATTCGAATTCCCTTCAAGATGTGGAAGAAGATTTGGATAAAGGTCAAAGAGGATATGTGTCTCATCATTACCTATTTGAGTTGTAACTCTATGAGAATTTCTAGGGATCTAGGGAAAAAATAATGGATCTCCATTAATGAAGTAGATTCTTATGTTTTTGTATAAATAGGAGATCCTTCTCCTTTCAAAGGCATGTGTAAATCTGGGGAAATGCTCATGTTTTGAATATAGAATTTGGATTTGGCACCATGCTCATGAGTGATGTTCACTTTGATTTGGTTATGCTTGCATTTGGAGCCTCTCAAATTTTCATCTCTCATTCTTTTGGATTGGCCACCTACAATGTGTGAGATTTATTATTTTTCATAGATTAATATTTATTGTTTTCATAGATTAAGATTTATTTCTTTCATATCTTTTCTTGTGTGAGAGGTTAAGAGTGATTGTTTCTATTTGCTTTCTACCTAGAGATTAAGAGCGATTGTTTTTAATTGTTTTCTACCTAGAAGTTAAGAGCAATTGTTTTTATTTTCTTTCATATATTTCCCTGTGTGAGAGGTTAAGAGTGATTGTTTTTATTTGCTTTCCTATCTAGAAGTTAAGAGAAATTGTTTTTATTTGCTTTCATATCTTTTTTTGTGTGAGAGGTTAAGAATGATTGTTTTTGCTTTCATTTCATGTAATTTCAATTTCGTGCTTTGTACTATAATTTCGAATTGATTGTTGAATAAGAATAGGTGAATTTGGTTTGTCGTTATTTGGTTTCATAGTTAGGTTGATCTAAATTGGAAGTTAATTTCTAGCATATATAGTTCACGCACGCTTCGCAAGTTTTACGAAACCCCGGGGTTGACAATTAAATGATAGGTAATTAATTTTCCTCAACATTTTGGCGCCTTTGCTGGGGAAGTGTGCATAGGAACTAGCTTTCAGTCTAGAGTTCATTTTTCAGTTTTTTCTAGATGCATAATTAAAGCATGTAGATGCATGAATCATTTAGCTACATATCATTTTTATAAAAAAAATATAATTTTTTTTTAATAATAACCATTTATGGACAAAGGATCTAGAGTGCATACCAAACATTCTTTGGAGCACAAGGACTACATTGAGGAATGGTTTCGAAATGCAATTGCGCCACGACATTCATCTGTTCTTCAAGAGATCTTTGCGACAAATCTAAAGGTTAAAACGATTTCTCATGTCCTCATACACAATTAGGTACATTTTGCAAATTTGGATATGAACATTCTAGAAAGTTTAATCTGTAAATGGCTCCATTGGAAACATTCATATACTTAAAAAAAACCAAAACAAAAAACAAAAAAACTTTCAAGTAGATAAATTAGGAAATAAAATCAAGCCTGATTGCATTTTTTTTTTTAAGTTCTTGATTGCATTTCCTTTTTGATTTTTTAGACTTTAAAATCTTTTAGATTTTTATTTATTTTCTTGCATTTTTTTCATTAACATCAAAAATATTTTCAATAAAAAAATTCATGTTTTGATTTTAAATAATTAAAAATAATAATTAATCTTGTTAGATTTTCATTAAAAAGGAAAAAAAGAAAAAACATTTTTTTAATTTTCAATTAAAAATCGTGTTTTTGAATAAGGAAAATATTTATTTTTAAAAAAAATTATCAATTCATTTTTTAAAAGAATTGACAAATTGACAAATTAGGTTCTCATGCGACCTATAAAGAAAAAATTGTGTTAGCTTGGATCCAAATCAAAAAGCCATCATCATCTATATATTATATCTATATTCTATATCTATATAATATATATATATATATATGTATATATATATAATATATATAATATATATATATATATATTATATATATATATTATATTATATTATATATATATATATTTGCTTCAAATTGCTGCATATCTATTCCCTTTTTTTTTAGGAGCTCCAGAAACAACTTGTTTCTGCAGCCAAGCTTGATTTGATTTCGCATCCATCATCAAAAACTCTGTGTTGAAGGGCTTGACATAGACTGATTTTTAATTAAGCCCTATCCACAATCCAAGTATCATAATTCTTTAACCCAAATGATCCATATTAGTCCCTTGAGAGTGGGCTCCCTGTCAATGTAGTTCTTGCACAACATTCCGATACACTGTCTGATTTGAGAATCGATGTACTATTTCTTATTTTTTCTATTTTCCCTATGATTCAACTTTTTTGCCTGTGGTCTGGCTCACAAAAATCCTTCAAGCAGCTCTGGGATAATTGAGCCACCTCATAGCAAATGGACGAAACATTATAGCTTCTTAGCTACAGTTCAGGGGGACACATAACACAATTGGTATGGACTTTACAGTAGCTACGTGGGTCATATATGTCTGGATGTGAGAAGTTTGTAACCACTTCTTCAGCTTCAGATTTAGCTTCAGATTCTACTAATTCATAGAGTACACATTCAAATTGAGTGCGTAGAAACCTGGCATTGAACCTTAGTAAGGCAAGAACATGGAAAAGTGAGACGTATATAAAGCCTCATGAGTTTCTTATTCTTGCTCTGCCCCTTGTTTGTTGCTTCGGTAGCTCCGTTATTACTTCCATGTTGTGTTTAACAAACCAGCAACCCGATTCCACTATCCATTCCAAACCTCCCGGAAGAATCTCTATAAAATCCAGTAAGTGATTTTTGTTACCTGAGCATTTGCGAGAAATGCGTAGTAGCTTAAAAATTCCATTTTTAAACACGATTTCTAGCCAAATGAAAAGGAATTTAAAAAAAAAATAGAAATTGGGTTTTTCTTAGAACGAGGTTAGTTATAATACCTAGGAGCAATTTTCTTAAATTCGTAACTAATTGGGAGATATTTGAGGTTCTCTGGAGCCTTACTTGGCAAATTGCGTGAGAAAAAATGGTTTTTAATTAATGCATAGAGACTGTTGCAACCATTCGGTTTTCTCCTGCAAATAATCCACCAAGAATCTGGTCTCCCTGATCTACAGGAGGTTGATCCGCCACTGGGATAGTTGAAGGATCTCCTTCAACTCATGTAACTGCAGCTCCACGTCTTTATGCACCATTCAAAATCTATATACATCTGCATCTAAAAGAGACATCTCTTTGGCACGACCATCCAAGGAGGTTTTGCAAATACGTTCAACAGTTGATCATATTTCTCGGCCTCTACATAAAGAATTATACACCTTGAACCTTGAACGCTTCTTTGTTTAGACTTTTATTGATGTTGTTAATGAGAATGTAGAGGAAATTTTTGAGTATTCTCATGTTCCAGGTCAAGCCGTGCTGCATGTTGGTCACCATCGTCATGGAGCAAAGGAAAGTATTTTTGGTCATAGAATGAATTTGATTCTTTGGTGTAGAGGCGTTATATTGAGGAAGCTTGAGAAGCACCAACACGATTTCTTCAGCTGGTGTGTGGAATGCCTTTACCAGAAGAAAGAACGTTGCTAGCAGCTCTTGGATGCAATATATCAAGGTATTTTTTTCAAACATGAGGATGGTCATCGTTGTTCTGCAAGTTGGATTCATGATCAACAAATTTTCAAGTGTCAACATTTCCCTTGTAGCCACCTTTTTGTGTGTAAGTTTGTTTAATGGATTTTGTCATTTCTTTCATGTAGGGAGTCTGTTTGGCAAGGCTTTTTCTAGGTTTTCATTTTGATATTGCTCGGACTGAGCTCAGTTCTCTCTATTCATTTTGATGGTGATGCTTCTTTATATTCTCGTCTTTAGTAGTGTAATTACATGTGAATGTTATAAGTTATGTTTTAGTTTGTACATATTTTAGTTTATACATATGTCTTATATGTATAATGTCTATATATGTTTTTCGTTTTTCTTCTCTCTTTTTTTTTAGTTTTGTAAATATTTCATTGATTTATTGTTTTTCAAGAAAATTGCCATAACAAAAAAATGTATATATATGTGATTGGAGCAAAGTAAAAGAAAAAGGATCTATTGAGATGATTCACTTACACACCTATCGAAGCAAGAAATAAAATTATATATATATAATTGTTTTATTTGATAATTTTTTTGGAAGAGGCATTGATCAATTGGAAGATTGGACTAGTTATTTGTTCATAACAAAAATGCATAGTTGTGTGTACTTAACTTCTGTTCAGGATTTTAGCTACAGAAACTGTGCAATTCTGTAGCTGAACAACAATTTTGTAACTGAAAAAAATTTTGCAGCTATATATTTAACTCAATTATATATTTGTCAACAATGCATTCTAATCATAAAATCATGATCAAAATTTATTGGATTTGTCTAATGATTATGTTTTCAAACATGATGCAGGAAAGAATAAGAACTATAAAGGTGCTTTATCCGCAGGATCAATTGATGAAATTTAGATTGAGGATTGTTTTGCAGGAATCATTAAGCATTTGCAAATAATATTTCTTTATCTTTATGAAATTCTATGATTAAAAAATAAATGGAGGAAATTGATTACTTGTGCATATCATCATTTTTTTTAGAAATTGGATTTATTATCGCAATTGTGAAATTGGATTAACCATTTGACATGAAAACATGTCATGAACCTGCTAATTATACAGATTTTTTGTATGTATCAAAAAGAAATTGATCACTTCTCTTTGAACACACTTATGTTTTGTAGAAATTTTATGAATAATATGACACTTATTCAACCGAGATTATCCTGATTATACACTATTGTGGAATACATGCATAATACATCATCTCATCTACATTGATCATCAATATTGCAGAAGCAGAAACAATTGCATGCGAAGATAGAAGCATCAATCGCACATAACACAGTATTTTCACGGGGAAAGCATCTCGCTAAAAACCCCAAACTATATTTGTATTATATTGATTGAGATCATGTAACAGTACACAATACAATACTAGCTCCAGTGCTACACACAATACAACTTAGATCTAAAACAATCGTTGGCTCAAATCACCTCCACTGCTTGCCTGCCTCCACTGCGCAATCCTGCATAAAGAATGCTGAGAATGGCTGATCCATTCACGTGTTTCCCTTGTGTAACACTACGCAATCCTCATTGGCAACTCAATCCCACTGATTGTGAAAATCACATGCACAACTATAGTCACAACTGACAGTTGGCTTGCCCTTTCACTTACCTCTAACACTTGTCTCCACTGAACTGTCCATGAACTGAGTTAACTGATGTATTCTTTAGTTGCTTTATGAGCTAATAATTAGTGAATTAATTAATAACTAATTCACACCACTCAACATTAGTCTATTTTCCAGTTAGACTAACTACAACTAGTTCAACTGAGCCAAACTGAACACAACTCCATCAACTCCTGATCCAACTCCACATAACTCAATCACTAAAGTCCTAACTAAAGTCCTCCATGCAATAGCTCAAGTTAACCCATAAAAACAGTGTATTTCCTTATGGCAGCTGCATGTGCCACATCTGTAGCTCGAACTAAAGTGCTCCAAGAGAATAAGATAATGTTTAGAGTCCAAATATTATTAAGGGCTAATAATATGCGACTGTTCTATTTTTAGCCTGGCAGTCTAAAAATAGACACTGCCCATATGTCTAAAAATAGAGGTCCATCTATTTTTACCAACTTGATCAACCATCCACAAATAGCATCCTGCAACTCATAGACCATGATCCATATGTCTAAAAATAGATTTGCGCCAAAAATAGCATGTGGGCCCACTTAGTGAAGGCGACTTCTTTCCACTAAGCTCCATCATCTTGTTGCAATCTCAACACTCCCTCTCAACAAGTTATGGATTATCAGCAACCCCTATCCTATCTCAGTGGTACTCGAATTTTCTCCTGTGAGTGCCTTCATTAGGATATCAGCATCTTGATCCTCCGTGGGAATATATGAAAGTAACATGATTCTCTGCTGCACATAATCTCTGATATGATGATACCTGATGTCGATGTGTTTGGATCTATCATGAAATACAGGATTAGCCAAGAGTTTAATGCAACTCTGGTTATCACAGTAAATCACAGTAGGATCCAAATGAGACCCGAACAACCCGACCAGGATCTTCCTCATCCGTATAGCCTCGCATGCAGCCAAACTTGCTGCCATATACTCCGCCTCCGCGAAACTGAGTGCCACGGATCTCTGCTTCCTGCTGTACCAAGAAACTGTTGTTGATCCGATACTTAAGATCCCTCCAGATGTGCTCTTTCTGTCCGTTGGGCTCCCTGCCCAATCTGCATCCATGAAGCCACATAGCTTCACCTCATCCTCTTGTCTATACCACAATCCATATCCCGATGTGCCTCTGATATAACGTAATACATACTTGCCCACCTTCCAGAAGAGCTTGGTGGGCTTAACCATAGCTTGTGAAAGATGGTTAACAGCATAGCATATATCAGGTCATGTATTGACCAGATACATAAGCGACCCCACCAACTGTCGATAAATAGTGGCATCCACTACCTCCGCCGAAGTAGCATCCTCCTTCCTCCAACCTCCAGGAAGAGGAGTATCAACAGGCTTGCAACCATGCATGTTGAACTTCTCCAATATCTCCTGAGCATACTTACCCTGAGAAACAAACAGTCCATCATTGCACTGCCAAATTTCCAATCCTAGGAAATAATGAAGGAGGCCCAAGTCCTTCATCTCAAACTCCCAAGCAAGATCCTCCTTGCATGAAAGTATCAACAACTCATCTCCCGTTAGAATCAAATCATCTACATACAGTACAATGATAAGAAACTTACCCCTCCACCACAAGCTGGTATAGGTTAGGATCCGCCTCACTCTTGGAGAATCCAAGTCCGGTGAAATAGCTGTCTATTTGTGTGTACCAAGCACAAGGTGCTTGTTTCAACCCATATAGCTCTCTCTTGAGCCTGCACACATGCGACTCACTGTTGAAGATCTCGAAACCTTCGGGCTGCTTTATGTACACTTCCTCCTCAATGACTCCGTTGAGGAACGTAGTCTTCACATCCATCTGATGAATGTGCCACCCCATCTACGCTGAGAGAGCAAGAATTGTCCGTATGGAAGAATACCTTGTGATAGGTGCAAAGGTCTCCTCATAATCGATCCCCTCTATCTATGAGAAGCCTTAGGCAAAAAATCTTGCCTTGTACTTCTCCACACTCCCATCAGCTGCCTGCTTCACTTTGTAGATCCATCTCGAACCCACCACTGATTTTCCTTCCGGTCTTGGGACAATCTCCCATGCACTGTTTCTGACAATTGAATCATACTCTTCCACCATGGCGTCTACCCATGCGGGTTCCTCCACAGCTTCCTCGAAAGAGGATGGCTCCGTCACGACACATTTTCTCACAAGAGCCATGTATCTAGTGTACCGATCTGGTGACTATCTCTGTCTGCGCTTTGCTGTAGGTGGTCCTACAACCTTCTCTGCATCTTGAGCCAGTCGTTCAGCTTCTGTAGTGTGCTTTCGCCCTCTGATGGTTGGCGCTACATGAGTGGTCTCTTCCACTCCATGAACTTCCTTTTGTGGTTGATCCACATCTTGAAGCTCATCCTTGGGAACTAATAGCTCCTCATCTGCATGCAAGTGTGGCTGCCTCTCAAGCGAACACTTCATGTCTTTCTCCTCCTGAAATTTGATATCCCGTCACACAACAGTCTTACGACTGTCTGGCAAATACACACGATAGTTGTGGGGTGTATCAGTGTACCCCACAAATATCCCAACCTCTGCGGTCAGCTCCAGCTTCTTCCTGACATCCTTCGTCACATGCATGTAAATAGGAGAACCAAAAATCCTCAAATGGGAAATATCAGGCCTCTTACCAGAATAAGCCTCCTCGGGTGTACTCATGCCAAGTATCTTGTGAGCACAACGGTTCTGCACATATACTGCAATATTGCATGCCTCCACCCACAAGTGAAGGGGTAGGCCCTAATCATGCAACATCACCCATGCAGCACCCACGATCTTTCTATTCTTCCGCAAAGAAACCCCGTTCTGCTGTGGGTTATGGGGAGCTATGAGCTCTCTTCGAATCCCTTCTACGCTGCAGAAATCCTTGAACTCACCAGAGATGAATACACCACCATTGTCGCTCCTAAGAGCCTTCACCTTCTTCCCCGGTTCCTTCTCGACCAGTGCTTTGAACTCACAGAACTTTGAGTATGTCTCGCTCTTCTTCTACATGAAGAAGATCCAACACTTTCGGGAGAAATCATCAACAAAGATCACATAGTACCTGTGCTTTCTTGTCGAAGCTCCTGAGAAAGGTCCACACATGTCTGTGTGAATTCTCTCAAGGATCATCGTGGCGCGACTATCCTTCTCGTGAAAGGTGGCTTTCACAAATTTTCCCAAAATACACCCCTTGCACTGATCTGACTGCGCAAGAGTGCCTTTAGGAAGCCCAGTAGAAATCTGTTGCAATATCTTCAAGGCTCCATGGTGCAGGTGGCCCAATCTTCGATGCCACATCTCGCCATCATCCTAGCTCACCACTCCTTTTGCCTTGCATGCCATTGCTGAGAAGCCATATACATGCAACTGATAAAGGTTATTGACTCGAACTCCTATCTTTCGGGTTTCTCCAGTTGTCTTACTACGCAGGAAACCCTTTCCCTCACTGAAAACAACATCATATCCCTTGTCTTCTAACATCACCACAGAGATAAGATTCTTCTTCAATCCTGGAAAATGCATCACTTCCTTCAATACGAAGGGTTTACCAGACTCCCTCTCAAAGGAAATGGTACTGATATCGGTCGCACCGTATCTACCATCATCGCCTATCTCGATGTGCACTCCAAGATCTTTCTCATCCAGATCAGAAAACAAATCTCGATCTCCTGTCATGTGAAAAGACGCACCACTATCCAAGAACCATACCAATCCCATCACACTTGATACCAAGCATGTGATCAGCAAAAAATCCAGCTCAAACTGTGAGGCTAAGGCCTCTCCCACTGCAGATCCAGTAGCTTGCTTATTTTTATTCTTCTTCGGACAATTTGTCGCATAGTGTCTGTGCTGGTGACAGTGAAAGCACTTCACCTTGGACATGTCCTGCTTCTTACCTTTCGCACCAGAATGAGAAGCTTTCTTGTTCTTCCCCTTCTTTGCTTTGGCAGCCAGAGCGCAATTTTCTTCATCAGATGCCTTTGATGAAGATTCGTCCCTGGTATTCCCCCTGATCTCCTCTTGTACAAGATCCGACCAAAGTCTCTCCCATCCTGGCAATTTCTCCCGACCATTGACAGAGTCCTGATAGGAATGCCAACTCTTCGGAAGACCAAGTAGAGCCAAGCTCACCAGTTCCTCATCATCGACAGTCACCCCCACACTTCCCAGCTCATCCCGTTGGGTGAACTTCATGAGATACTGGGGCATACTGTCTCCATTCTCACACCTAATGTTTCTGAGTTTATCCTTGAGCAGCAACTTCCTCTGGTCGCTCTTTCTTTGGAATAATTTTGTCAACATTTTCCACATCAAATATGGAGAAACCTTTCCATGGAGGATGGACACAATGTGATCCCTCACGCCCTCCAACAAAATCCTTCGACACTTTGCTGTCTTCTTTTGCCAATCACCAACTTCAGCAACATCAGTGGGTTTTGGGACATCCGCATCTATGAACTCCTTCAACCCATTGTCATGTAACACCGCCTCCATCTTGTCTTTCCATGCAATATAATTTGAGCTGCCCTCAAGGGCATACTCCAATCGCAATCCGTTGAAAGACATTTCAACTTTGACACCAAGAAAACACTGTTGCAAATTCGAATTCCACCAGCTCAAAACTCTACCGCTTCCGATCTAAAATTCGTGAGAACGAAATATTTCTTGTATAGAGATCGACTGTATGGGAATTCACCGGATATCTCACCTTCCAAAATAAGGATGAATCCAGAGGCTACCTGGCCCGATTACAGAATCTACCTAAAGAAATAAACCATAGTCACTTCCTGAATAATAGATCTGATGATCAATCCTCTCTTTGATATCCTGTAGAAATCTCTTCTACAAATCAACCTGCTCTAATACCATGTAGAAATTTTATGAATAATATGGCACTTATTCAATTGAGATTATCCTGATTATACACTATTGCGGAATGCATGCATAATACATAATCTCATCTACCATTGATCATCAATTTTGCAGAAGCAAAAACAATTAACATGTGCACATAGAAGCATCAAACACATATATCAACACAGTATGTATCCCGGGGAAAGAATCTCGCTAAAAACCCCAAACTATATGTATATTATATGATTGAGAACATGTAACAAACATATTACAATACTCCTCGCAAGTAATCAATACTAGCTCCACCTGTTACACACAAAACTAGCTCAGATCCGAACAAGTCACAAGTTCAAATCTCCTCCGCTGCTTTGTCTGGCTCTATTGCACAATGCCAAGTGAAAATCACGTGAGCACAAGATATTTCACTGGGCATATACTGCGCAATCCTCATTGGCAACTCAATCCCAGTGATTGTGCAAAATCTCATGCTCAACTATAGTCACAACTAATAGCAATCTCAACCTCTAACACTTGTCTCCACTGAACTGAACATGCACTGACATGCACTGAGTTAACTGATGTATTATTCAGTTCCTTTATGAGTTAATAATTAGTGAATTAATTAATAACTAATTCACAACACTCGTTACTTAGTTTAATTGCAGTTAGACTAAATACAACTAGTTCAACTAAGTCAAACTGAACACAACTCCATCAACTCCACTATCAACTCCACCAAACTCAATCTCTTGAGTTCTAACTGAAGTCCTGCATGTAACAACTCAACTAAACATTAGGAAACTCGTATTTCCTTCTTCCAGTTGCATGTGCCACATATATAGCTCGAACTGAAGTGCTCCAAGAGGATAAGATAAAGTTTATAGTCCAAATATTATTATGAGCTAATAATATTTGATTGTTCTAAATTTAGACTGAGCAATACCTCCACTGTTGTCTAAAAATATAAGTCCATCTATTTTTACCAAAATGACCAATCATCCATAAACAATATCCTGCAACTCATAGACCATGATCCATATGTCTAAAAATAGACTTTGCGCCAAAAATAGCCTGCGGGCCCACTTAGTGAAGACGACTCCTTTCCACTAAGCTCCATCATCTTGTTGCATTTTCAACATTCTGTACCTGTGTAAACTCCATGCTCATCTCTTTTCCTCTCCCTTTTTTTGCCTGATTCTCTATACTCTCATGATCACCCTCCTCTATTTCTATTTCCTCTAAGATCTCAAAATTTTTATGACATTTTGTTGTGTTCTCATTATCAGTAGGGTTCTTTTGTGTCTTCCTTCCCCCTCCTTTCCCTCTTCCCACCAATTTGGTGAAACCTGAATTATCTTTCTTCTTACTGATGTTTGGGTGTTCCTCCTTTTTGTTAAGAGGACAATCTCTGGATAGGTGTCCATGCTCATGACAACTACGACATCTAAACGGGATATGCTCATAGTCTACTGTTTTCACCCATTCATCGTCATAGACTTCTAGAATGACCTCGTCTGGAAGAGCTCCTGATAGGTCCATCTCCACACAAATGCGGGCATAGGAGGTATACTTTCCTTATAGAGTTGACTCTGAGATCTTTAAAAATTGTCATAATTTATTGCCTATAGCTTTTAAAGACTCTAGCATCCGGTTTCTTTTTCTAGCACAAAGTTCCTTATCCATGGCCGCATGTAGAGACCAGCTGCTGCAAAGAAGTATGGTCCTCCTTCAAAGATCCTATCTCTATCCTCCATGCTTGTGAACACCACTATGAAAAATCCTTTGGATCCAAGATGTATATTTATCTCCCCCTTCGGTTTCCAGTTGTATCTTATCCATGTGTATAATGCCTTCTCCGATGGCCAGATTCCCATAAACTTGCATATGATGGCATAGTTTGTCATGTGATCCCTATGCTCTTGTAGAGCTAGGTCATTCAAAACTACTCGCGGTTTAGTATAGGTTTTGGGTTTACAGGGCCCCACCTTGGTTTTGGTCCCTGTCCCCTGACCTCTGTCTGCCACTTTCTCCTCCTGTCACTCTTCCTCATGGGTCCCTGGCTCTGCATGGGTTTTGTTGTCTTCTGCTTGTTGTGCTTCAGTGTTTTTGTCGTGATCTCCAAGTAGTTTGGATGCTTATTCTTGTACCCCACTCTTCCTCTATTTGAGACTACGTTACTGTAGGAGGGGGTGGAACTCCCTCCTCCCTACACCTCCATGGTTGCCTGTTACCGTCTATCAGTTTATCTGTCAAACCCTAGAACTTTTCCCCGGTCACTTCAGCTCCAAGATCGTACCAACATCTTACAAAAATCATAAAAAAATAAATTTTAAATATACATTTATTATTTGATTTTGAATTTATTTAAAATAAAATGTATTATTATAATATAAAATTTTGAAATTTACAAGATATTAATAATTGTAATATTTTCCCTTGGAGGGTGCTTGAAATCAATGCCTGTCAATGCCATGAAATAAAACATGGAGCAGGTGACTACCTTGCCCATCATTCATACTCTCGTGTGGATTGATATGCTTTGATTAATTCTCACGTGAGGGTTGCATTAACTTGTCCCTCATCGTCGTACGTCGTCCCTCACCTGGTTTGCTAGTTCATCATGTTGCCTAATTATTGTGCAGAGAGTCTTACCTTGGATGTGGCTATCCAGGTAGTGTCAAGACTCATTTGTGTCCTTCTTCAAGCATGTCTTTGAACCTGTTGAACATTCCTGTAAATATGTTATTGGTGCCAACAATGCCTTGTGCCTCTATCCCTCTTGCTCATGGTCGCCATGTCTGTAATTATGATAGTCTCCACACATTCTTTGGCTGGACCATATCTCAGTCTGCATTGGTTTTCTCAGAACTAGAGGGCCAGTGTAACCATCCACCTATCGATTGGAAATTTATAGCCTCCCACAATTGCATGGTGGATTTGGGGTCTCAGCTGGCACCAAAGGTTATCAATAATGTTTCAACTCTCATGTAGAGTACTTTATTTCCTTTCGGTCTATAGGATGTTATGATCAAGCTTCAATCTCACAATAATTCTCTTGTTGGGTTTCAGTGGTTCCTTACTGAAAATTATGAACTTGGATCCATATTGTCAGTTGTGAGCATCACAGAGGTCGAAGGTTTGTGGGTTACTATTGCTCAAGATTCACCTGTGGTTGTTAAATTGTAGCAAGAAAAGGCTTCATTTGACTTGTGCCTTAGTCAAATGGAGAAATTTAAATTTCCACATCAGCAAGATGACTTGAGTTGCAGTTAGCAGGAGTGACATAGCCAAGTCACTTAGTTAAGTCATTCAATTCGAGTTTTGGGAAAGAAGTAGAGTTATGCATGAGTTGATTGCTAAGATCTAGAAATATAGTGGACTTATAGTTAGTGAAACTCGATTATCTGAGATCTAGTCATGAATAGAGTCACTAGGTGTTCAATTGAGTTGTTGTAACTGTTGTTAACTCACCAATCTCTTAATTAACTAGTCAATTTACTAAAAATAGCCCTTGTCATGAATGTATTTCAAATTCCCTAGTTGATTGGAGGAAAAACGCATCAATGTAATCATTATTATATACCAATGGGTGTACAATGTTTGCATGTAATAAGCTAGGATTTTCTCTTGGGAATTGAGTTTTTCCTATTCTTTAGGAGCTAATTTCCTTAGGAATTATGCAAGGAAATAGGAGGAGTAGGAGACCTAGATTTGGCTAAGTATTTGCTAGAGAAGACTCAAGAGCAGGAGATCTATATTGCAGTGCAGATTGATCTTCAAGGATTAAAGCTCAGTCATTACAATAGATCTATATTCTCATATGATATACTAAAAAAACATCGGAGGGATTTTTCCTAGTTGGGTTCCCTAGGAAAAATACTGTGTTCATTGTGTTTGAATGATTGCATGTGTTTCTATTGTATGTTTTCCCTTCCACAGATTGAGTAGAAGAAATTTGTGTCTATTGGTTTCAGTCTGAATTCATTAGAAGCTGCAAATTTTGAGTTATTTCTATAGTGGTTGCAATATCTCCAGCTAACGTATGTTGCATAACTAATTGTTAACATGAAATTAACTCTCAATTTGTGATACCATGAGGTAGTTAAGGTTCGGTATGGTGAAACTACTAGAGAGTAACCATCTTTTTTACATGAAGGGGTGATCTTGAGATAAGGAGAATAGGCGTATCATTCTTTTAACTCTTACAACGGTTGCTATCATATGCCAAATCACGAAGAAATAGTTAAACTACTTCTTGGAAATTTCCCTTTTATATTTTGATCTCACAATGAATTGGGGCTCAGAGGGAGAGGAATAATCATTTTTTAGAGGTTTTGGATAATATGTTCAATCATTGAGGGCTATGGAATTATTATCTTCTTTTATGAAGCTTTGTTTCTATTGAACATTGTAACAAAGGACAAAGCAAATTTGTTCCTTGGCTGGACTCCACGGTGATTAGTGGCACTGCGTGGAAGAAGCCAATGTTCAACCAGAGGGTGGAACTTCATGCAAGAGTACAATCATATTTTTAGACATGGATCCCATGGTTGCGTATGAAAAGGGCTCACAACCATTTGTTTTTCTCCTATGAGAGTCCACTGCCCAGATAAGCGATCATGTTCCTTTAAAAAAAAAATCACATTTGCATCTTGTGTATAAAATAGTAGAAATTAATATGATTTTCTTAAAAGTAAAATTGCTTTTGTGTTAGTGATTATATATACATATATATGTGCATGATTATCTTGGTAAAGAAAATGTATTACTACATGGAGATAATGATTGATTAGTAATACATTTTATACATTACTGTAGGTAGATAAAATTGATTATTATATATTTTTCTTGGTAAATAAAATATATTACTACATGTAGATAAAGATTGTGATCATATATTTTTCTTGGTAAAGAAAATATATTGTTGCATGTAGATAAAGATTTTTATTATATATTTTTCTTAGTAGAGAAAATATATTTCTACATGTAGATAAAGATTGTTATTACTATATATAGAAAAAGATTATTATTATAAATATATTTGCAGCATTAAAAGATGAGTAACCTTTCTTGTCTTTATATAACATTGAATATGCATTTTATGTAAGAAAAGATAGGATGCATGCTCTTTTCTTAAAAAGAGATTTCATAGTCATTTCCCTCGAAGTTTGTATAGATTAAAGAGGGTAATTTGTGAAATATTCTCATGGGTAAGAGAGTTCTTTTGAAAAATAATACTTAGTTATGAGAAAATATAATAACCTATGGATAGATGAAATGCACGGAGATAATATAAATCATGCACGGAGATAATATAAATCATAGGAATATTCTTTGGAAAGAATATGTTTTCTTTGGGCGTGAAAGATAAGTTAATGGTGTTAATTCATTTGCAAGATTTGCAAAAGTTATATGTTTTGTTGAGTAAAAAGGTAAATGATTTGTGTGTTACATATTTAATAGTTTGATTTAATTGCATGGTTTAATGCATAAAAAGTTACCATTATTATTATCTTAGTTCTTATGCCCAAAACAAAGGTTGATTATGATACTTTCTTGAAAACAAATGCATGAGAACTTTGCTATGATACTTTCTTGGGAACAAATGCATAATAACTTTGTACATAAATGATAGAGAAACTATGTTGAGTTGTTGAAAATAACTAGGTGAAAAGAACATATATGCACATATGCAGAAGCATAGAAACAATAGTTGATTACCATAGTTGATTACATGTATGAAGATATAACTATTGTGTTAGATATTTTAAAGAGAAACATGGATTGTAGAACTATTGTGTTAGATCTTTTAAAGAGAAATATGGATTTGTGCGCAAAAAAGAGTAAGTATTATGGAAAGTAAAACACGTAGTTACTTGGAATAAATGTACTAGCTTTCCTTTGTAAACTACATATATCCGCTTCCAAGAAATAATGATTAACACATTAGTTTTGGTTTAGAACAATGCATGTCATTGTGCATACAATAGATTTTGTAAATAGATCTATTTTGGAAAAGATGTTTTTTCGAAAAGGAACTTACATTTGCATGCATGATAATAATGTATATCATGTTAGCTTCCACTTAGAAGGGAGCATCTAATGTATTGGAAAGATTACTTAGTTACATGCACAAAGAAGAAGCTAAGGGGCTAGCTCTCTTCGAATAAGTGTTTATCTAATACATGCATGAAAAACAAAGATAAGTTTCTAGTATCCTTTAAGTGAAATGGATGGTTACAGTGGTTTCCTTTGGATATGAATGTGTGCTGGTGCGAGAATGATCATAGTAATGGGGTAATTATTTTGACATGCTTGATAATTATTTGTTTATACAAGCATAATGTTGTAAGAAGAAGCATGTTGTAATATTGTATTTACATCTTATGTATGCACATGAATAGATGTTAAAATATCCTTTCAAAGAATGATTATTGATTGATTAATACTTTATCTAATCATGTTACCAAAGATTGTTGACAACATCAATGACATGGAAGGATGGTGATTTGTGCAAAAGACAAATTTTGTTTAAGATTGTGACAGATAAGAACTAATGGTCAATGCTAATGAGTACGAGTTGCAGGATGTTCCACTGATGGGACAATCATGCCACAAGCATATAAAGAGTGGTCATTTGTGGGTAAATGGTTCCATGATCATTGTAATAGCTTTTAGTTAGGTATTTTGTATTTTAATTGATATTTCATTGTAATATTTTTTGACAATGGTTAAGGGATGAAGTCCCTTATAAGCCATTGAGTGAGGGGTGAACACCCTCACGAGCGTTTAATAATAAAATTAAACGTTTTTTGGTTTTCACCTTACGGGGTTTCCAAGGTATATCGGTGTTCAATGATGTGATTGCTTCTTATGTCAGTTTGATGATGTGATTCCTTGCATAATGTGATGTTGATAATGTCAAGTATATGATTAATTAATGTGGTTAAGGGAATCATGAAATGGATGCAATATTACATCATACAGTTTATGCACTACAATAGTGGTGGTTAATGGTTACGAAAATTACTATTCCTCTACTAAAGTTACATGAACATTCTATTTAATGGTTAATGAGGAATGTGGAATAATGGTTTGGATAATTACCAGTGGGTAATTTGTGTAAAAAAATTCTAACTCCCTGCATTTTCATGTGAGGCTATCGAGATGTTATAGTGGTGCTCTTAAGGAATGTGGAATAGTGGTTTGGATAATTACTGGTGGGTAATTTGTGTAAATTTTTTTAACTCCCTGCATTTTCATGTGAGGCTATCAGGTATGTTATAGTGATGCTCCTTCGTTTCATTCAGTTCCTAGTGCTCCTTCAATGAACCTCCAACGACTCAATTTTTCCACAATGGGTCTTGCCTACGCCTCATCAGTTGTGGGCATCAAAGTGGACAAAGGTCATTTATCAAGGCTTACTGTAATTCTTTTTCATCTCCTTTGTGACGTCAAGGGCTGTAGTTGGTGGGCTACGGTTGTTTGAGGTTCGTGGCTACTATTGTTTATGGTCCACCAGTGGGGCTTCTCAGCGTTGCTCAACTTATGTTACATTATCCGTGCAACCTCTAAGTTACTTAGCAGTTCTACTTCAAGTCTTAATTGCTTATGGGTGGTCTCCTTTTGTTATGGTGTTGTATGTATAGCTCTGTAGAACAGAGCCTCTATGTTTGTGAATTCTTGGAACTATACGTTGATTTTGGCCAAAAAAAAATTCATGTGTGAAACTGATTAAATGAGATATATCTAATCTCAAGCTTCTTAATGGGCAAGCCAGTAGTATAGAGAACTATGATCTGTAATGCTCTATTTCGATAATAAAATGGTGAATTTAACTAAAAAAATTAATTGTAAATATTTAGTTAATGAAAATAATTACATTGAAAAATAGAGTATAAAATTTAATATTAAATATATATTAAATTAAAACAAATAATTAAGATTAATAATATAAATTTTGTTATTCTTTATTAAAAAAATCATTTCAAACATTTAAAATAGAGAAAAATATTTTAATTTCAAAAAACTAAAAATTACATTTTAATTATTAGATACGTTTTAAATTTAAAATAAATTATTTTGAAAATTTAAAAATAATATTTATATAAATAATTATATAAAAATAAAATATAAATAAACATTTAAATTATTAAATAAATGTAAGTAAATATACATTTTTTAATTTGAAAGTTGATTATGAAAATAGTGTTTTTATTAAATGAACTACAAGAGGATGAATCTAATTGAATATAAGACTTCCTATAATCTAATTGAATACGAAGAAAGATTTTCTATAAAATTAAAAGGATTTAATTTTAATTTTAATTTTTATAATTTAAATAAATTTGAAATAAAATAAATTAATTTTGAAAATTTAAAATTTGTAAATATTTATTATTATTAATAATATTTATGTAAAAATAAAGTTTTAATTTAATTGTTTTATAATTTTTTAGTAATTTTTTGAGCAAATGTTGTTTGATATTAGATATATATTCATTAAAATTATAAATTTGAATCATGTAATAATTACGTTTTAAAAATTTAAGTATTTGAAAATATTAAATTTATTTTTACTATTAAAAATACATTTTTAAATAATTAAAAATCACAAATCTAAGAAACAATTCAATTGTATCACTGAATTATAAATCCAAAATTTAAAATAATTAAAAGAACATACCCAAAAAAATCATAAATGTAAATAGATATGTAAAAGAACTTTCAAATAAACACATTTAGTATAATCTACAATATGAAAAGATGATCTACAATATAAAAAGATGCTGAACTAGTCCAAAATAACACACTTTATCCATAATTTTATAAAGAGGAATTAAAAATAACTATTAAGCTATTTGACATAAAATTATCTCACCAATAAATACTTAAGTGCTGCTTTTCAACTCTAATTACAGAGGGATATACATATATGTATATATGTTTTGAAGTGATTGCATATATATATACTGATATTTGCTACTGATTTTCTTCCACCGCCCATATCCGTGGCCAGTGAATACGAAGCGTGAAAGGCTCACCGAGAGGAAATCTCTTTATCAATCCCAATTGAGACGAGATAAGATGAGATGTATCAAGCAACCTATTCTTCATTCATTCATTCATGTGGGGCTCATAATATTTTCAGGCCTCAAGATTCTAGAAACGTCGAAATCTTGAATCCTCCGCCCATGTCAAATCATAAAATAAGATTGCCTTACAATCCATATCCTCGCCCAATGATCCTGCAAATGTGCGGGACGCAGAACTATTCAATTTCTGTGAAATATCCACGGTATATCCAGCCATGGGTAATTATGCCTCACTGAGCCTGTGTCCATGGCGCCCCATAAAATTGATGAAAGTGAACGGGGATATCATAGAATTGCAGGGTCCCTTATTCGTTCACGAAATTGCCCACGAGTACCCTGGCCACTGGGTATTCGACGCAGAGGCTGTCAGACGATTTGGGCTTCTTCATACTCAGCCTCTTCATCACACTGCGCGCCTCCACGCTGGAAAAATCTACTGTCTCGTTCCGATTCCGCAGAGTACGAACGTGAGCGCAACCTCCAGATTGAATGAATTGAAAGCGAGGGCTCTGAAACGGAGGGGCGGCTTCCAGATTGTTTCAGCGACCAAATCAGATAGCGGTACAGGGAACAGTGGCGTCCGAGTGAAGGTGATAATGAAGAAAAAAGACCTGGCTTCCCTTGTGAATTATTCTGAACAGACATACAGTAAAAACGTAGACAGTGCTGTGAAGCTAGAGCCAATTATAGAGTCTTCTATTCATTAGGATGGAGGCATGGCCTCGCAAGTATCGCAGAGCAGCGCCACGGTAAGATTAAAGCTTTTATACCATTCTACGCATACGCATATATGTTGCCACCTGATTCTGATTTAGCTGTAAATTGTTGGGGGTTTTTCTCTGGGATATGGTCAAAATAATAGTTAGTTGGGTCTTCCCATATCGATGCAAATGCCCTGTGCCTATGTGTATGCCTATGTGTAGGAAACTCTAAGGTGAATAACTCCAAATTATAGGTAGAGGTTAGGTTAGGTTGTTTTTTGTTAAGTTGAATTTAATTTGATTGTAGATATTGAGAATATTTGTCTTATCTTGAATTTAATTTGATGATAGATTTTGAGAATATATTAAAATCTAATTAATTTTTTCACTTTTGTTTTAAGAATATTCTTAAAATTTACCTTCCAAATAAAAATGGTTTTTCAATCTCTCTCCTCCTCTTCTCATAAGTATGGTACCTCTTCTATCTCAATGAAAAGTCTCTCTTTATGAGATGTAGTCATCTTCTTGTAAACACTCAATAAAAAGTCTCCCTTTGATATTAGGGAACAATCTAACTCCTTTGACCCCACATGGACCTTTTATCTTGATGAAGAGTCTCTCTTTATGGGATGTAGTCATCTTCGTGTAAACACTCAATGAAAAGTCTCTCTTTGATATTTGGGGACAATCTAACTCCTTTGACCCCACATGGTTTGCATAGCCGTCTTGCTTAGTTTTATCTCAATGAATAGTCTTTATTTCCCAGATACAGTTACAGTAAGGGAATCAAGCTCCTTTGTTTCCAAGATGCAATGACATTAAGGGAATCAAGCTCCTTTGATCCCACATGATGTTTCTTTCGCATACCCTTATTGTTTTCCATAATTCATCTCTAAAGATGCTACAAAATAATGAACATTTTATAGACAATATATTTATATAGAGATTTAATGGCTTTAGTACAAACTTACAAACATCTATCAACAATTTTTTTGTTTTTAGAAACCAAAAATTGAGAATGATGCTTATATTTACCGGGTTTATTTATTGTAGAATTTGACATCATAAAATATAAAAGGCTAAATTCTCAATCCTTGGCTTTTGTTTAAGGAAAATATAGTCTTTGCATAGAGTCTTAGTCTCCAACCTTTAAATATATGTTAGATTCTATCTCCATTGTTCACTTCTAGGTCAAAGATCCAAATTTTCATTTGCACTTTATGACTTACGAAGTCATATTGGAAATGGGTTAGGGAAAATCCCATTTTAAAAGTGAGGTGATACAACACCTACATACTACTACATTTGCTCACATAGACTTTCCAAAAAAATCAAACTAATCATCAAAGAATGCTCCTAGATTTGGAAGTTGGATTATGAACAAGTTAATTTCTACTATAGTGCAACTTTTGAAATAGAGCAAACTATCACCCATAGTAACAAGACCTTCGAGGTTGGACAATCAAAGAGATCTCATTGAATCATTCAAAACTCAGTCGGTGAGATGGAGCAATGGAAGCACATCATTTGATCAATAAGGACCCTCCAATTGCTACTTGACCTTCTGCCTCGCATACAAGCCAAGTGATGCCCCCTTCAAAAGTGTCTACAAGCCAAATAATGCCCCCTTCAAAAGAGACACTTAACCATGAAAACATGAATATTTTTCCTTTGCCCATTTACCCTATCAAGAGAAATGATGTAATTTTCAAAAGAAATTATTGTACAACCCCTCTAAAAAAGATGAAAACCTTCAGAACCACTTCCCAAACTCAAATAAACTAAACAAATCAACCAAAAAAATCAACCAAAAAGAAAAAAATCAAATTCAAAAGATCGTAAAACCCTTTTTAAATCAAATATATGAAAATAACAATGATCAAAATTAGGCTACAAGAAAACAACAAAAACTAATTACATTAATTTAATATCTAAAAGAGAAAAAAAATACTAAGTATTAAAAAGAAACCATGACAAAAAAATTACTTAATAATCATACATTATCTCAATATTATTTTATAGCTCAATTCATTTATATTTATTTATATAATTAAATTTTATAAAAATATTAATAAAAAGACTTTATTTTCCATAAATCCATTCTACTTCTTATATATAACTTCTATTATCAACCTATATAATAACTTTTTAAAAATAATTCAGCAAAGCGATAACATGCTACTAATATATATATGTGGGCTATATATTTAATTGAAATAATATATGATGTGTTTGATTTAATATAATATTTTTTACTCCATCTAATAATATATTTCAAAAAAAATTGTTACCTTCACTATAACAGCTGTATCTGTGATATTCTAATATATAATATTAAAATACTCAAGGTTGAATATATATATACTATATATTATTATACTAACTATATCATATATTTTAATGTTCATAAATTTTGTATGAAAGCTTTATTCGTGTACTTGGAATTAAAAAAAAAAAATTAAATGTTTGTGTCCGTCCTCTCAAAAATATATACTCTCGTTTTTATATATAAAATGTATTTTTACACACAGTACTATGTTTAATCATAATATTACATCATTTTTGTTTTTATATGTAAAATGTTTTTTACACATGGTACTATGTTTAATCATAATATTACATACTTATGTGTTGCAGGTCAAAGTGCGAAAATGGTCGATATTGGGTACATGTCCATTATACCATGTATTTTTTGTAAAGGGTGATTGTATGTATAGCTCCATTTTAAGTATGGGTTTACTCAACATAAAGTAAATGCCATATAGCAAATTACCTACTCTAAATTCCTATTAAATTGTTAAGTGTAAAATTATTGTATTGATATTATAAAATAGATAGTGTTAAGAGAATAAATTCTTATTATTAAATTGGTAATTGTAAAATTAATGTATTGATATTATAAAACAGATAGTGTTAATAGAATATAGAATGTATTAATGTTTTTTTTTTTTTTTTTTTTAATGCGAAATATTTTATGTTATATAAAATTATATGTTTTTTGATATAAATTATATAAAAAGTTATTATGTAGTTTATGAGAATTAATTATGAGTAAAAAAATAGTAATTAAACTGATTTTTTTAATTTTATATAAAGAGAGGTATTTTTAAATTTTCGTGTATATTTATATTAATTGATGAAAGTTATTTTTCTTTCAAATATCAATTCAAGTAATAAAAGGAGAGAAGATTTTACAATCCTAAAAGCAATTTGAAGATGACATTAGATAAGCATATTGAAATGTTGCTTCATACATAAACATCAGTGTAACATGACCCACAAGTGACCATAGTGACTCACAAGTGATTATAGTGGTTGGAGACCTTTAGATATTCTAATAATGTTAATTGTTTTACACCAGCATAGATCCATCTTAGATACGAATCTAACATGAGTAGAGAGGGGAGGGATCCAATTTCTTTACGTATAAATTTTTTTATGACTCAATATTATTTAAATGTTTTGTATAGTTTTTTGTTTTTATTAATTAATTAATTTATTTATTTATTTGGCTAACATGAGCAAAATTTCAACTTTGATGATGGACATACACCCTTACACATCATACTGGGTTGTAGAATGAGCCTCTCGACTCAATCATCTAATAAGTTCAAAAGCATTAATTATCTTTTTTACTCTAAATATCTTATTCTTGCCTCCTCTTCATTCACTTAGAGAATTGTCTAGTGCAAAAACTAGTGGGTCATCTCTTTGTAATTATTAATCCATAATTATGTCCAAAAGTACACTATCACTCTATCTTGATTCTCTTTTTTACTATGAAATATCTAATTCTTATTTCCTTTTCATCACCACATTGAAATACTTGGGCACAAATATTTGAAATAAAAAATTATCATTGATGAGTTATCACTGTGTAGTGTCTAATTCATAATTATGCTTATGTTGTTTAAGTTTATATATGCACTAGACCTTTAATAAGACATTGATTCTTTTTCTTACCTTGAAATATCTAATTCGTTCTTCCTCTTCATCCCCACAAAAGAATCAATAAAAGGTTATCACCCACCAAGCATAATTATGTAACTCCCAGGTTATTATATCAAAATTCCACCACCACACTAAACATTGGTTCTCTTTTTTATTATAAAATATTTAATTCTTGTCTCCTCTTCATCTCCCAAGGGATTTCTCTAACGCAATTACTATCCATCAATTACTAGTTAGGGAACTTTGTAGTAACAACAAAAAGCTTGAAAGCCTTCTTAGTTCGGGAAGGGTGTGAGGGAAGTGTGCACCAATTTTTATTTTTTGAGATATTAAATCAAGAAAGATTATTATTATTCTACCAAATAGTATGAAAATCATTTGCCTTCGTGATCAACGTTGTCACATAATTTAAAATTAATTACATTTACTATGGCACTTCGTTATAATTCGACTAAAAAATCTTTAGTCAAATTCACATAGATACATTAAAAAAAATATTTTCAAAACCCAAGACAATTAACTCACCCAATGCATCACCGAATAACCCATGAAATTCGATTGCCTTTTTTTCAAGAGGTTAAAAGATATGGATGGCTCAATTACTCATCTGCGCTATTTTATGTTGCTTCACATTTAAATGTGATGCTGTTTTAGTCTTATTTTACATGTATATAATGGATTTAGATATTTTCTAGCAAGTATTTTACATGTATATAATGGATTTAGATATTTTCTAGCAAGTTAATGCATGTTTATGAAATTTGATGTTAAAATTTTACTAAGCATTTATGGGTAATAGATCAAGCATATTGGTATTGGTAATTTGGTATTTGAATATTTAATTAAATAATAGAAGAATGAGTTGGTTATTGGAATTTTGGTTTTATGTTTTCTTTTTAAATCAGTAGATGTATATTATATCACAAAATTACAAAAGATACAAAAGGTCTGTTTAATCAGACAGAATATCGAGCATCAAGGTTGATCGACCAAAAATGGCTACACTCAGAGCTAGTAGGAACTAGGCCTGCGACTTAAGAACAGAGCCAACCATTGACAATAACAAGCTAACCACACTATCATTTCACAATTATTCCGAAGTATAGAAAGGGCTAACCATGCAAGGCTGCCTATAATAAGAAGCAAAACCAAAGAGGGTCTAGGAAACCCCATTGACTCAACACAGATTTAGACATAAAAAAGAAGCCAACAAAGTATGGCTGGCAAAGAGTAGAGAGCAATGAGGCCATTATAGTTCCAATTCCACATAATCCTTACTGGTAGCACTTGGGTTGGTTGCAGCATTGTCATGTTCTGGCTTAGGAATCCTCTGGGATTTATGTCGCTTTACCATGCGGGTGTCGGTGTCCTCCGCCGGAACATCAACCACAATGTTCATCCCCTGTCGGATTGAGAGCTTAAAGAACTTGATGAAGGCTCCCGGATTCTCAGATAGCATCTTGAGCTCCTCTGTTAAAGATTTCATGCAGACTTCCAATGCATCCAGCCTTGCAGAGTTCTTGGTTGAGGCGAGTAAAGTGGCATAGTACGCATCCTTCATGGTTTCTTCCTGCGCGTTAAGAGCTTTGGCTAGCATGGTTTTCATGCGTCAGACTTTGCTTTGGGTTCTCACGAATTGAGTGGCTCTAGTAGCTGGAGTTCTGGGTCTAAGATCCACTCGATCTCCTCCTCTATGGTGTGCATGTCCAGTCTCTCCTGTTCCTCATTGACCTCTGCTTCTATTTCCTCAATTTTATTTTTCCCTTTAGCAGAGACTGAAGTTTCGTAGGCCTCCCGAGCTTTTCTCAGCGCTCTGTTAGCAGAGGCATTACGACTTCCTTTGTTTGTCATTGTGTTGTTGTAGGGATTGTGGGGAGTAGAACAAACTTCGAGAAACCAAATAGAGCTCAAATGGCTTAGAACCGGGCAATGGGAATGATATGTTTGAGCCCTTTGATGGATCATCGTAATTATAATTGAGGGTTGAATGTGATGGATCATGATATTTAGCGAAGCCTGCGAAGATCTGTGGTTTCTGACATAATTATTCCCTTTTAGATTTCCAAATGCCTTCCCATGATTTCGATCCGAAGTCACTGAATTGCCACGCTCGTAGTTTCTTGTCATGGGCCACATTTCCTCAACTGCTCCTTGTATACTCTGACGTTGAACATTCTTCTGCAAGATTTCCTTCCCCTTCTAATGTAGGTGATTGTATTTCACTTTACAATTCCAATTTGGGGCATAATGACCCGGGGAATGAACATTAATGGCTGTCCTCATTTGTTATTGATGAACAGTACTATGGTACTACTTAACCCCTCCCCCCTATTCAGAATGTCCTGCCTTGAAAGTTGTAAGCACTTGGTCCGAAGCTCTTCGCATGTTACATCATGCCAACAGGTGTCCAGGTAGGTATTTTGATGATTGACCCCATAGTTCGCTAGGCAGTATGTTACCGCATTTTCCGTCCTTCTCATTGCTTGCACAATGACTCCATCGAGGATTGAAAGGTGCTCTGCAATGAGCTCTGTAACTTTGGCCAACCTCTGGTGCTTCGTAACCTTTCTAGGTCTCAATCCCTTTTGTAATTTCCTTGTTGCATTGATAGCCAGTAGTGAATCCCCTTCTACAACAATAGCTCCTGTTTCTAAGCAAATTAGTATCTGGAGTCCCTGCTCTAATACTGTGAATTCCATTTCATTATTGGTGGCCTCTCCCATAGATTGGCTGAAGATATGTAGAATTTCACCTTTGTGGTTATGCAGGACGCCTCCTAGACCTGCAGGGCTAGGGTTGCCCTAAGAGGCTCCATCAAAGTTCAATTCGTGAAAACCTGGTTGAGGATGTTTCCAAGAGGTTATGGAGGGAGCTTGTTGAGGTCGTTGCGCAGACGAAATGGATGCAGTACCTGCATCTATTCCAAACACATGCATAATCTGCATGTCAATGACAGATGGTTTAGTATCTTGTTCGGCCTTACACCTGGTAAGAGTTGTTTCCCTCATGTTTTGCAGGATATTACCTTTAATAATTTCTATGGATCTGACTTCATTTTGAAACACTCTTCTGTTCCGTTCTTTCCACGTTGACCAAACTACGAAACCAGGGGTCAGTTTCCATAAAGTGTTAACTGTTTTCACTTGGAATAATTGATTCTCCAATTTGCTATGCTTTAATGTATTGAATTTCTGTTCCTGTCCGTGCTTTTAAAGATTGTCTCCATCCATTTCCACAGTCTGTTGGTCCATTCACAATCATTAAGGAGGTGATTCATTGATTCCTCCTCATTTTCACAAAGGGGGCATCATGAGGGGCATATGAATCCTTTTTTCTGTAGGTTTTCCCATGTGAGGGTTCTACGGTGCATTAGAAGCCATAAAAAGGTTTTTATCTTCGACCATAAATCTGCATCCCAGACCCTGTTGTGCCAAATAACGTTTTCTTCTTGGTCCCTTTATTCTATGTAAGATCTTGCCTCTTTTAGTGTGAAGGTTCCCCCTTCGAGCTTGTCCCATTGCAGTTGATATGCATCCTGAGTGCTGTGGATTTTCCTTTTAGCAAGATTTGTTTACAGAGGCAGTAGGTTGTTATCCATATCTATTGATTGAAGGGTGTCGTTGAAGATCCATTGTTTCCACGACTGGTTCGTTGTGTCAGGTCTCCAGTAATGATCCACTATTAGTTTTCCTTGTTCCTGGTGTCTTCTTTGTATTGTGAGACAATTAGGGCATTCAATTTTGGGCAATTGCTGCCAGGCATCCTCCCAAAACAGAGCAGTTTGTCCATTACGGACTTCCAAAAGCTATGCTTATGTATTATGCTTTGATTAGCTCTTGCTAAGTTCTAGATTGGCGAGCCTTCTGGAGGTTCCTGGATTCTAATTAGATTTTGAGGGCTACAATTGTCTGCATACTTGGCTTTCCAATGTTTGGCCTAGGGGGTGTTCTGTTCCTTCACCCACCGCCACCATAGCTTAGCTCCACAGGCTCTGTTGATGGTGTATGGGTCTTGGAGGCCTAACCCACCTAGGAGCTTGGGTTTGCTTATTTTCTCCCAAGCCACTAAGGACCATTTATGCTTGTCAGAGTTTCTCGACCAAAGGAACCCTTTTTGGATGAGTCTTATTTTCTGAAGAACTACTTTAGGGTCCAAGAGAGTGGAGAGCATGTATTGAGGGATGGCTTGGAGGACAACTTTAGTGAGGACAAGGTGGCCTGCAAAGTTAAGGGCTTTGTGGGTCCAGTGCTTGCTGCGTTTCTCCAAATTGGATAGCATTTTCTCCCAATGACTCTTTTGCCAAGGTTTGTTAGTAAGAGGAAGTCCTAGGTATCTGGAAGGAGGGTTACACCTCTTGAACCCTAGGATTCTGGACAGATTTTTCTTGACAGCGAGGTGAGTGTTGAAAAAGAAGATGGGGGATTTAGTGAGATTTAGGTCCATACCTAAGGCTTTGCTAAAATGCTTGAGAACTGTTTTGAAGCCTTGAGCCTCTCAAATCGTGGGGGTTCCATGAAGCATAGTATCATCAAAAAACAACTGGTGGGTGGTAGCAGGGCATGAGGGTAGGGGCTAGAGGCCCTGAATTAAGTTTGCCTCTTTCACACTTTTGATAATTCGGCTTAGACCTTCCATTAATATAACAAATAGAAAGGGGGATAAGGTATCCCCTTGGCGAATATCTCTGGTGGGGGTGAACAGGGCTATGGGAGCTCCGTTTACCAAGATGGAGAATATGGTAGACTTGATAAGGGCTAGAATCCATTTTATCTATTGCTTAGAAAAACCAAGGGCCTCCAGTATGGCCTCCAAGTAGCTCCAGCTCACTTTATCATAGTATTTAGAAAGGTCCAGCTGCATGAGCATGCCAGCTTTTTTCCGAGATTGAAGAGTATGAATCATCTCTTGAGCAAGAAGTATAGTATCCATTATTTGTCATCCCTCCACAAAGCCTGATTGCTCTTCCGAAATTATCCCAAGAAGAATATGCTTCAGCCTGTTGGCTATGACTTTAGAGATAATCTTGTAAAGAACATTGCACAAAGAAATCAGGCAAAACTTCGAGGGTGTGTTTGCTTCCTCCTCTTTTGGTATAAGGGTTATGAAGGTTGAATTGAGGGATTTGAGGATGGATGGATTGTTGAGAATATTCCACCACCTCCCAAACTTCCACATTGACTATCTCCCAATAGGCTTTATAAAAATCGATGGTAAATCCATCCGGTCTTGGAGCCTTTCCATTGGGCATATCTTGCACTAATTCTTCCACTTCTTCCATGGTGATCGACCGATTCAAAGATTTGTTTTGCTCTTCTATAATTAGCCTGGGAATGGAGGTCATTATATCTCTTATAGCTTCCTCTCTATTGATGTCTGGTTCCAAAGTGATATGGCTGAAATGATTTATGAGGAGGGCTGAGATGTCCTGATGGGTTTGTAAAGAGGTACCTTGTTCGTTCTTCAATCTGATGATTTTATTTGCACATCTATGATCAATGGCCAATCGATGGAAAATTTTTATATTCTTCTCTCCTTCTTTGAGCCATTGGAGTCGGGATTTTTGCTTCCACAAGGTTTCCTCCTGGTGACATCTGGCTTGCCACTTTTGCATGAGCACCTGTTCTGTGTTCATTGCTTCTTGGTTGATATTCCGTTGGTGCCACTCCTTATGAATATCTTCTAACTGATCCTCCAATAACTTCTTATATTTGAATATGTTGCCGAAGACCTCCTGATTCTAGGACTTTAATCTGGTCTTGATATGTTTGAGTTTGGCTTGGAGTTTGTACATCTTGGTACCCCTTGTTTCTAGCGTCTCATTCCATGATTGTTTCATTTTTTAGATGAACTCCGGATGGTTGAGCCAAAACTTATCAAATCTGAAGGGTTTGTTCCTTAGAGTGCCGAGGATGGTCGTGTTCATAGATATAGGCAAATGATCAGAACCTCCACTTCGTAGAATATCTGAATCCACTGTGATCCCTTCAAGAAGAATGTTTTGTGTTACTAAGAATCTATCAAGTCTAGAGGCAATTTGCCTATTGCTGCCCCTT
The DNA here is from genome assembly GCA_000404065.3 of Pinus taeda. Lineage (NCBI taxonomy): Eukaryota > Viridiplantae > Streptophyta > Pinopsida > Pinales > Pinaceae > Pinus > Pinus taeda. The sequence goes on along the minus strand of APFE030318418.1, from coordinate 338,511 downwards.
TTGTTGTTCCAGGTGTATGCTCCGCTCTTAGGGATGATGTCTACAAGCTTCTTTGTTTTGATAAAATTAGTGAAAGCTTCTGCATCCTGATTGATCATCTTGATGCCTCCTTTCTTTTGGTGAGTGAAGTGATCATATTAAAATCTCCTCCAAAAATCTTTTTTGCTAGGGTATATCGATGCTGTAGGTTGGAGAGACTTCTAAGCATAGTTAGTTTTTCCTCTAGTTTCTGAGGGCTATACACGTTAGTGCAGAGATAAGTGTCTGAATTCCTAATGATTTGGATTTCTATGGAAATGGATGATCTAGATGCCTTTGCAGAAATGAGATGTAGGACCTGAGGATTCCAGAGAGTGGCTAATCCACCCTCCATTCCAATCCTTTCTACCTCTACGCATTCCATTCTTTTGCCAAATTTTTTACTTATTACTTTCATTATCTGGCTAGAACATTTTGTTTCTTTCAAAAAGATCATATCCCGTTGTTCATTTATGAATTTTTTCCTTAACAATCGCTATTTCTTTTGGCTATTCAGCCCTCTAGCATTCCATGAAAGTATTTTCATAATTGATAATTTTTTTAGGAAGTAAGTGTGAAAGCCTTTCCCTTACCTCAGTTAAGGAGCATTTGACGGAGCTCTTGGAGTGCCTCATTGTTTGTCCTTCTGCCTCATTTTTTCCGGTGCTTGGGATTGGTGGTGGTTTGATGCAATCCTTGAGCTTTCACCCCTAGTCCTTTTGTTGCTCCAAAGCTTCTTTTGTGCATATCCATTTCTGCTTTTTGTCTTGCTAGGAATAATGAGTTTACTCTGTTTACCTCCTCCTCAGGTATGTGTTCTATACCTTTCTTCTTCCATTGCTCTACCATGTTCATTAGATCCATACCTTCTTGTTCTATAATGTCGCTAAGATCCATGTCCTCTGTACCCATTTTTTTGGTTATCATTTCCGAGTCTTCTTTCAGTTCTTCTATTAGTACTGGAAAATGTGGGATGTTATTTGAAGGGATGGGATTGGGATCTTGTGTCCTCTGTGTTGTAATGGTCTGGCTATCCTGCAGTGGATCTTCTCCTTGATTGGCCTCCTATGCTTTTGTTTCTGATTCCAGCACCTCAAAGGCATTGCCTGTACTTTTGATGGAAGTGCTTGCTTTATGTTGTTGTCTCCTGTTGGTTCTCTGTCTACCATGGGGTTGGGTGAAAGATTCCTTACTTTTCCCTGTATTAACCTTGGGTTTTTCCTTTGTTTTTTTCATTTGGAATTCCCTAAATAGGTGTCCATGTTCATGGCATTTCCTACAGCGAAATGGGATCTACTCATAGTCTATAGCTTGAAAGTAAAATTCATCCCTATATTCCAACCACAGACCCTCATGCAGAGCTCCTGAAACATCCATCTCGACACAGATTCTAGCACAAGAGGTATACCTCTTTTATAGTGTTGCCTCCGAAGCTTTGATGAAGGTACCTAACTTATTGCCTATTTGTTCTAGCGCTGCATGCCTCTAATAGTCAATCGGGAGAGAGAACAGGCAGATCCATACAGGTACCTGTTTGAATGTTTCCTGTTTTGGCGCAAAGTTGGGCTTCCATGGTCTCATGTATAGTCTTGCTGAGGTGAAAAAGTATGGTCCTCCATCGAAAATGTAATCCTTGTCATCCAAATTTGTGAAACCACGGTGAAGAAGCCTTTGGTTCCCAGGTGAAGCCTTACATCCCCTTTTGGCTTCCATTATTGCTTGATCCACAAGCATAGGGCTCGTTCTATTGGCCAAAAACCCATAAACTTGTAGATCACAACGTGTTCTGCCATATGATCTCGGTAAGCCTGTAGTTCCAGGTCGGAGATTATTACCCACAGATTTTATGTGGTTTTAGGCTTGAAATGCCCCTGTTTTTCCTGCTTTCTGGCTCCTGTGGCTGTTCCTTCTTGATCTGTTTCAAACTAGTGTAGATCTTCATTGTTTCCTATTATCTTATCCTCAGGCTCTTTCTCTTGTGGTATCTATTTTGGAAAAGGGTTTTTCTTGTCTCTGCCTATTGTACTGTTGCTGTTATTGGTTTCTTTTCACCTCTGTGTAGTCCTGGGCTCCTTGCTTAGTTTCCCTTTTTTGCTTAGTTCCTCCTTTCCTGTTTTCTTAGATCCTGAGATTTGCACCCCGTCTAGTGGGCTGTTATCTTTTTGCATCATTGTCTATTTGCATGATGGGGTCCCATTGGACCCCGTGCTTTTCATTTGTTGGGTCAAAACTTGCCCTCTTCTGCGAAGTTCTGCACCCCTGGCGCTGCCCTCCTCTAGAGTTTGGTACTGTGATCACAGGGTGAACAGGTTCCTGCAAACCCTAGTTCTCCATTCGCGCGCTCCCAATGTATTGCTTGCACTTCCCTTGGTCTTATGTTAATTATGTAAGAGTTTTTATTAATTTATATTCTTTTAAATATTTTTTGAAAATTTGTGAGTTTTGAAATAAGTAAATTAAATCTATTTCCATTAAATTTAAATGGTTATTAAGGTTATATGTTTTTGAGCCATTATCTAATTTCATTACCTTTTTTTATTATCACTAATAATTTTTGTGGTTTTTTTTTTTTTTCGCATTTTAGATACTATTTTTTATGTAAATATGTTATACTTAAATTCATGTCAATAATAAGATAGATGTTGATATATTTTTAATAGTGAAAATATTTGATGTGGAATTTGAGTTTGATTTAATTATTCCCTCTGTATGATATTTGTGTTTTGAAAATATTATGTTACTTTTTTTAATAAAAGAATGGAATTAATATGAACAGTGAAGTAGAATCACAAGAAAAAAATAAAATCAATAAGTTAAAAGTGGAGATGTTAGAATTGGCCAGAGTCTCTAGAGAGATTATGCATCTTTTTATGTATCATTATACAATTTATTTAGAAAATTTCCTAAACTAGTATAAATTAAGGAACAAAAGAAAATGAAATTGTGAATTTTTCTTAATACTTCACCTAATCAATGCATGATAAATTTGGGTAGCACCTTCTTTCTGGTAATTAAACATATACATTATATTAGTAAGCTTAAGACAAAACTAAGGTGCAGATACAACCCTAGAGATATGTCCTTAAATTTAAGAAATGAATATATATAACTTTAGAATGTGGTGATTTCTTAAAAGTAAAGAAGATCTATTTATGCTTTATAAGAGCTACCAAATCCCTAAAGAGGTGATTATTTGGAAAAGACGTAACTCTTATCTCTTAATGATCCCATTAATACTTAATAAAGTGTCCTAAATTTGGATTTATATATAAGCATATTTTATGTGGCATGCATTACTTAATATTTAAGAAAAGTATAAAGCATATTATATGTTGTTGGGATAATCTTAGAAAAAACTCTAGAATAATGTGTAAATACGATGACCCAATGAAATTTGTAATATAAGTAGGAAAACATATAACATCAATATTTAGTATTGTATGGCCTTAGGTTTTTATTCTTAAATATTTAATCACAATCCTTTCACCAACATTTTCCACAAACACTAATAGTAAATAATTATCACCTATAAGTCATAATTGTCTAACTCATAAATCATAATTATGTTTAGTTCTCTGCCACCACTCTAAGAATTGATTATCTTTCTTAGTTTGAAGTATCTAATTGTTACATCCTTTTTAGCCCCTAAGGGGGTTGTATGACACAAAGATTGGAAATATATGGTTATCTCTCATGACTTATCACTATGTAACTCCTAAGTCATATTTATTGTAACACCCCTACATTGAACCCTTTTTGTGTAAATATAAATAATGATTGTGTAATGCCAGCATGGGGGGCCATGGTTGGTTGAGACATTATGTAATTATAAACTATAATAAAGTTTGATTGACTAGCCTGAGGAGTGGAACTAACAGCATTAGAGAAATTTTGAGCTCTAAAATGGGCCTCCTAAGGAATATTATAAAATAATAGTGGAAATAATAAAATAAGATTATGTTACTTCATCAAGTTTTGGAGGGGAGAAAAACTACTTTTTCAACTCGTATTTTCAACTTATCTTATGATTTTACTCAAATTTTGAGTGCGAACACTCGTTGGATGGGAAATTAATTTTGCATCTAATCAATACCCATGTTGCATCCTTTCGGTGGACCCTACTACATGAAAAATGTGAAATACATGAAAAAATGTGATTGCAATAACATTTTTTCATGTATTTCACATTTTTTGTCTATTAGGGTCAATTGAAAATATGAAACATGGGTATGCCTTGGATGAAAAATTAAATTTTGCATCCAACAAGTGCTCTTGTTCGAAATTTAAGTAAAATAGTAGGGATATAAGTTGAAAATACGAGTTGAAAAATTAATTTTTTTATCTTTTACTTTTTTACTTCAAAAATGGTGAATCATTCCCCACCCCATGGTTGACATCATCATATTGAATCCTATTTTTTTTAAATTGATTTTTGTTGTACATTTTTGTTTTGATGCCCGTTTTTACCTCAAAATTTCTCTAATCATCCGTGGTTTGGGAAAGAGTTGCGAGTGGGTGGGTTAGCATGAGGGAACACCCCACTACCAAGTATTTATAAACGAAATGATGGGGTAGATGAGGTTTCTCCATTCTTCTTGTTCATTCCACAATGTAGGGGGAAGATAAAAGAAACCTGGAGAATAAGATAAAGGGGACATTGTACTAAGACAAGGAGTGCAAGTAGTACAAGAGAGGAATGGAAAATTACTAATAAGAACATTTCTCGTAGTTGTTTGGGGTGTTGTCCCTAGAATTAATGCATTGGAGCAGTTGAACTATGGCATCCAAGTTGGAAATATCAGTAGGAGGCTCAGAGGAGGAAATGGGCGAAGAGTGCTTGTCAAAAAGGGTCTATAAACCATTGAGTGCTTGTTGAGAAAGCTAAAAAATCACTTAGTTCTTTCCAAGTAGGTTGATAAACCACGCAGGTGCTTTTTATAAGGTTGATAAACCACTAGGCATGGTAGAAATCAATAGGGTTCTTGTTGAAAGGGGTTGATAAACCAGTAAGTGCTTGTTGAGGAAGCTAATAATCCACATAATTCTTTCCATGTAGGTTGATAAGCCACCCAGACAATGTGCTACTGGCCCTACAATGCTTTCCTTGAAAACACAACTGATAAACCACCTATAAATAAATCCCACACAGATGCAACAAAACTGCAATCTGAAATCAATACGCATGGCCCTGTGGGTTATGGGCCCAAAAAACCTATCAGAAGCGTTATTGGCTTAAAACCCCAGCAACACATAAAATCGGAGCCACACGGGAAACACAGGAAAAACACACTTCAACACATAAGGCTGGACTTCAAATGCATTATGCCTGCATCTATAAATTTCTCAGATTTGCTCTTTTCACTTGAACTCTATCAAATCAATCTTTGTCATCCATTGCATTCGCCGATCCAACGATTGACGTTACACCGGATCAACGAAACTAATCACTGATCCTCCACTGTAGATCAACCCACACTAAATCCAACGGTTCACAAGAATTTCAGAGGCACAACTTGCACGGAGAGTAACACCTCTCCAACCGAGTGTTATGTGTCTGATAGTGAGTGGAATCAGAGGCCTTCCTCGAAATACCACTTATCGATTTTTTTTTGCCCAATATACCACTTTTTAAAACCCGCTCTTCTATTAATTAATCTTGCGATGCAATATATGGTAATCCAACGGCCGGGAAAGGTTCACTCCGTTGGTTCAAACTGGAATCAACGACTGAGATCTTATTCGACTCAACACTATTAAAGTACAAAGGCCTGCGATTTTTCTATTAACTCTGTGTTTTCTATTACGAAGTGTGAAAACAAAGAAATCATCAATTCTATCCCGAATACAAAGAAAACAAAAGCACAACGAGGGTTTCCACAGGCTTGATAATTAATCACACGCACAACATCAATTATTCATAATAAAAGAGATTACAAAGTCTCGGCCTTGGCCCGACTACAACAAATAAAAGACCTCTATTTCAAAATACAATCCACACACTATTCTTGCTCTCTCTCCACTCAATCCCCCTTCATACATTTTTCCCTTATTTTTATCAATCGAATATCACTCTATTCTGTGCCTAACAACTCAATGCCTATTTGTAATCAATCTAACAACAAATCTCTAATTCCTAGCTCTACCACACATCTATGCTAACAACTTATCTTTGAACCTAAAATAAGACAATTTCTAACTATTACAATAATGAAATACAACTCATTTCTTGAGAGATCCAACCCTCTTAGTAAAACTGACTTTTGACAAATCAGGTCAATGAAATTCAACTTGTTTAGCCACAACATGTGAACAAACTTTCACATTGCTGGCTAAGTCTGGATGCTCTTGCATCAGACTCCCAGGTAAGAAAATAATCATCCTTCAAACTTTCAAGACTTACTCCATATGTCTGCAATTCTGCTATTGTCAACCAGCTAGCATCCTCCACTGGCTGTCCTTTCCATTTGACTAGATATTGGAAATAAGTTCGTTCTCTGGTTCTTTTGGATACTCTTTTCTCTAAAACAACTTCCACTTCTTTCTTAGTTGTCTTTGGCATTTGTTCTTCCCAGTTCACAGTTTCAACTTCATCTCCTGTAGTTTCCTCCTGTAGCTCCGTCTCTACCTCTTTGTATGGATACAAATCTATAACATTGAAGATAGGTGATATTCCAATCCCTTCTGGCAACTCAATTTCATATGCATTAGCTGAAAACTTTCTTACAATTCTACATGGTCCTATCTTTTTCATTTTCATTTTATTGTAAGTCTTAGTAGGAAATATTTCTTTTCTCAAATACACCATCAATAAATCTCCCACTTGGAATTCTTTCTCTCTTCTTTTCATATCTGCCCTCTATTTGTATTTTCCACTGCTTTCCTGCAATCTGCCTTTGACATCTTCTTGTCTCTGCATCTGTTCTGCAAACCCTTCAGCTATTGCACTTCTTGTCTCTCGTTTACCCAAATTTTTGAGCTCATACACACCTCTTGGATTCATTCCAAAAGCAATCTGAAATGGACTCATTCCAGTACTTTGGTTTGGGGTATCATTATAAGCAAATTCAGCCTGAGCTAGTGCTAAATCCCATTGCTTAGGATTTTGATACACTAAACTTCTCAATATGTTTCCCAAGCTCCTGTTTACTACTTCAGTCTATCCATTTGTTTGAGGATGGTATGCTGAAATAAAACTAAGGTTAGCTCCCAGTTTCTTCCAAAGAGTTCTCCAGAAATGCCCTACAAACTTTGTATCTCGATTAGATACAATACTTATAGGTAATCCGTGTAATCGTACAATTTCTGAAAAAATAGATTAGCAATATGTGTTGCATCACTAGTCTTCTTACATGCAATGAGATGTGCCATCTTAGAAATTCTATCTACCACAACATAAATAGAATCATTCCCCATTTGAGTTTTAGGTAAGCCCAAAACAAAATCCATGCTAATTGCATCCCATGGTTGGTTTGGTATTGGCAATGGCTGGTACAATCCTTTATTTTGGCTTCTCCCTTTAGCATGCTGACATATCTTGCACTTATCAACAAATCTCTTAATATCAGTCTGCATCTTTTGCCAATAGTAAAAAGCATTTACCTGTGCAAAGGTTTTGTCTAGTCCAAAGTGACCATATAATCCTCCATTATGTTTCTCCTTTACTATGTTTTCCCTCATAGAACATTTGGGAATGCACAACTTGTTACCTTTAAACAATAACCCTCCTTGGATAAGATAATCTAACCACTGACTTCTGTTATGAACTATTGGATTTTGAACTGCTATACAGATATCTTTGAAATATGCATCATCTTTATACATTTCAACCATTTCTTCAAATCCTACAACACCCACTTTGAATTCTTGTACAATAAAACTTACCCTGCTCAATGCATCAACAACTTTATTTGGCTTATCACTCTTGTGTTTATCACAAAAGTAAAGCTTTGTAAAAGTTCTACCCACTTGGCATGTTTCTGGTTCAATTTCTGCTGGTTATTGATGAACTGTAAGGCATGATTGTCTGAATACAATATGAATTCATTTGGCAGAAAATAATGTCTCCATTTCTTTTAAGGCTTGTACAATAGCACAAAATTCTTTATCATAAGAAGAATACTTCTTCTTAGCTTCATTTAGTTTCTCACTAAATTATGCTATTGGTCTCTGTTCCTAACTCAAAACTGCTCCAATTGCAACTCCACTAGCATCTGTTTCAACTTGAAATACCTTTTCAAAATCAAGTAAAGCCAAAAATGGTTTCTCTATGATTTTCTCCTTCAACAACTTAAAATTCTTGTCTGCTACTTCTTTCCACTTGAATGGTTGATTAGTCTCCTTGATTGTTTCAAGAATTGGTGCACAAATTTGACTAAAGCCTTTGATAAACTTTCTGTAAAAACTTGCAAGACCATGGAAGCTCCTTACCTCAAATATATTTATGGGAATAGGCCAGTTCCAAATTACCAGGACTTTCTCTGGATCCATTTTCAATCCTTCTTTAGAAACTACAAATCCCAAGTAAGTTAATTCTTCCTTCATGAAACTATAGTTCTTTAGATCAGTAGTTTCTCCTTCTGCAGAGTTCTTAGAACCAACTTAATATGCTCTAGATGTTCTTCTTTACTTTTACTAAAAACTAGAATATCATCAAGATAAACAATAACAAACTTGCCTGCATATTCCTTCAAGACTTCATTCATTAATCTCATGAACGTGCTAGGTGAATTAGTGAGTCTAAAAGGCATCACTAACCACTCATACAACCCACTGCTTGTTTTAAATGCAGTCTTCCATTCATCACCTTCTCGAATTCTTATTTGATGATATCCACTCTTCAAATCTATTTAGAAAAATATTTTGATCCACTCAAACAATCCATTAAATCATTCATGTGTAGCAAAGGAAATCTATACTTGATAGTGATCTTGTAGATGGCTCTGGAATCTGTGCACATACGCCATTCTCCTCATTTCTTTGGATTGAGACTCCCTTCATATGTAGGAATTTCCATCTTTGGTTTTCCTCCTACTTTCACCAACATCTTGATAACTCTGGTAGTTTCATTTTCCTCCTCTTCTTCTTCCTCGGAAGATTCTTCTTTAGTACTATCAGCTCCTTCATCACGTGTTCTTCTCTAAGTAGTCTCAATTGTTTCCATTCTTGTACGTAGACTTTGAATCTCTTATAGTAGAACTGAATTTTCTTAAGGTCTTCCTCGACCAATGCCACCTCCTCTCCTTGACGACATTTTTTTTCTGCAATCAACCTTAATCTTTGTGCTTTGATACCACTTTGATGCAACAAAATTGCAATCTAAAATCAATACGCACAAACCTATGGGTTATGGGCCCACAAAACCTATCAGAAGCATTATTGGCTTAAAACCCCGGCAACACATAAAATTGGAACCACACAGGAAACACAAGAAAAAACGCGCTTCAACACATAAGGCTGGACTTCAAATGCATTATGCCCACATCTATAAATTTCTCGAATTCGCTCTTTTCACTCGAACTCTATCAAATCAATCTCCATCGTCCATTGCATTTGCCGATCCAACGGTAGATGTTACACCCGATCAACGAAACTAATCATTGATCCTCCACCATAGATCAACCCACACTAAATCCAACGGTTCACAAGAATTTCAAAGGCACAACTTGCACGGAGAGTAACCTCCCGAAAAAGTGGTTTTCTCTCTCCACCTGAGTGCTACTTGTTTGGTAGTGAGTGGAAATAGAGGCCTTCCTCGAAATACCGCTTACCGCTTTTTGTCCACCTGATATACCACTTTCGCTGTTTAAAACCCGCTCTTCTCTTAATTAATCTTGTGATGCAATATATTTTAAATCCAACAGTCAGGAAAGGTTCGCTCTGTTGGTTCAAACTGGAATCAACGACTGAGATCTTATCCAACTCAACACTATTAAAAGTACAAAGGCCCATGATTTTTCTATTAACTCTGTGTTTTCTATTACGAAGCATGAAAATAGAGAAATCATCAATTATATCCCAGATACAAAGGAAACAAAAGCACAACGAGGGTTTTCACAGACTTGATAATTAATCACATGCACAACATCAATTATTCATAATAAAAGAGATTACAGAGTCCCGGCCTTAGCCCGATTACAACAAATAAAAGACCTCTGTTTCAAAATACAATCCACACACTATTCTTTCTCTCGCTCCACTCAAACCCCCTTCATTACATTTTTTCCCTTCTTTTTATCAATCAAATATCACTCTATTTTGTGCCTAACAACTCAATCCCTATTTTTAATCAATCTAACAACAAATCTCTAATTCCTAGCTCTACCACACACCTATGCTAACAACTTGTCTTTGAACCTAAAATAAGACGATTTCTAACTATTACAATAATGGAATACAACTCATTTCTTGAGAGATCCAAACCTCTTAGTAAAATTGACTTTTGACCAATCAGGTCAATGAAATTCAACTTATTTAGACACAACAAGTGAACAAACTTTCACATTGCAGGCTAAGTCTGGATGCTCCTGCATCACACACTCTTGGAGAACTGAACAATAGCGTAGCTGAACTTGAATTGGAATCCTTGAGAAATCACTCAGCTAGACCATGGATCTAGCTTGGGGGTGGTTAAATACAAGAAATACTATAATGAAACTAACCTACGGTTAGGTGGAGAGTTGAAGTCCCTCCCTTAGTTTCCAAATTTTAAGATACTCATATAAGTTTATTCACTTTCTCATGTGCTGCATTGTATTAAATGGTATTAGCTCTCATGAATGTTATGAATGTATCAACATGGTTAATAAATGAATGTTTTATTTTAGGCTAACTTCATTGAGATGACTATGTAAATATTCCCATGATTGGAGGGATTTGTAGATTCCTGTGTGTTTGGTACTTTCAATAGATTTCAGTCTATGTTACATAATGTGGAATGTATGTTAATGTGTTTAGTTAACTAGAATGGCATGTGGATCCCTTTTGCTTGGTTTGGGCATGATTGTTACTGCTTGAATTTGTTAAATGTATTCATATCATGATTAATGTTTACTAGAGAAAATAATAGTCATGTGTGTGGAGTCTATCTTATGGTATGTGTTTGTGTACACTTCTATGGGGAGAGATACTACTAAGAAATGTAGGTATCAATTCTATGCCTAAGGGTTGGCATGTGTATAAGCTAAATGCTCCCTATCTTGTTTAATTGCAACAATAAGTTTTGCTAAGTAGAGAGGAGTTAAACTCTAAGTAGAATAGGGCTATTTACTTACACTTAATAAAAATTTGCACCATTTTCCTTCTTTTCATAAGAGTGCACCAAGCCACAATCAAACCCAAGGAAGGCTTACTATAGCCTTAGAGAACCTTGGAGTTCCTAAGTCTATGCATGACCTATGTAGACTTGTATTCTAGTCAAATAAGGCTTCGAATTAAATTATACTTACCAACCTTTGTTTCAATGAAATTAGGGAACACGACACAAGAATATCCCCATTACCCGATACGAAGTTTCATGCTATGCCATGCCTCCATTGCTAAGTGGTATTCCTTATTTTCTTTGGGGAATGAGTTTTGTTTATGGAGGGCATGAACATAGAATTCTCCATCACTTGTCGTATACATTTAATTGTGCCACGCCTCCTAGGGAAAGTGGTGGGTAATGATCCAAGTGTTGTTGACAGAAGGCACAAGAAAAAAAAAATCTCCATTAATTATCATGAAGTTTGTCGTCGCGTTACACCCATGTGGCTTGAGGCCTAATGTTGGTGCTATAGAACTGTGGTGAGGAGGCGAGACGACAATATCTCCTTCCCACAAGGAATGGAAAAGTGAACTTGGAAATTAATGGTGGAATTCATGCCACAGGCATCAAACCATTTGTAACATGAAATACAAAAATTTCAAGAAGGGTTTAGCTCCATGGAACCCCTAGCAAGGGTGAGGTGGTAAGTGCTACGTAGACAGGGTAGGGCTACATGGACACTACGTGAATAATGATGTGGATGTAAAACTGACTTGGATCCTACGTGGCACAACATGTGACACTATTAGAGGGTACCACACAGTAGGATGACATCGCCAAGAAGTCATAATGACATTAGCAAGATGTTGGGATGATGGGCGATGTGGATGGTTGATGACATGGCATGGTGCATGGTAGGTGATTTATGGTGCCATAAGGTCTGGATGTGATACATGGTGTTATCGTGAACTCTACTGGTCTAGGACCACGTCATCATGGATTGTGGAATTCATGAATTGTGTTATTGTTTTTATTCTCAAAGAGCTGCAGAAGACAAAGGCCATGGAAGGGGAAATTTCTCAGTAAAGGATGTAAAGAATTTTACATCTTGGTGAGCTGTAAAGGTTAAGAAGGATGTTTCTCCAAAGAAACGACATGATGGCATTAATGCATTGATGTGGTTGGAGCCACATAGGTTTATGGGCCGTGATAGATCCACATATTCCACGTGGAAACACCAGGTGGTAGCATTTGCTAAAGTAGTAGGGATTTATGAGCAGACCTTCCAATGGGCATAACCCTCAATCTAGGAGTCATATTGAGATAGAAATTAAATCGTCATAAAGCTTTCCATGAGATGAACACAATGGGAGCGTTGGTTTTAAATTTTGAGGAGAGCGATAGAAAAGAAGGAATTTGTCACCTCATATTCATAATAGACCTTAGAGATTAGGTAAATTTTGAGTTAACACCTTCCACTACCTGAGAATAACCCAAGGGGGTGGGAGGGTGTGTTACAAAAAGGTACCAAAGCAAATTTTCAACACTAGACCTAAAGAGGCTCACATGCACACACTAGGATGAATATGCGACCTACTAGTTTTCTTTTATATTTGCAAATGTGTGTGTTGACTATAAACTACAACTGATATAATGTTTGATTTGACAGAAATATTGACCAATTATTTTAATCTTTAAATTTGCATACTAACTGAGATTTGATGTTTAAGATGGTTTCACATCAACATGCTTATTTCAAATAATCCAAGGTGATGGGTAATTTGGTTTAATTGTGTTTTGGTTGACTAAAATATATGTGTATGTAACAACACATAAGAAGACACGAAGGAACGATAGGAAAATGTAGGAATGACCAAAAAAATTGTGCAATATAGCACTGATAGATCCCAAAATGATTAAGAAGAAGGTTTAGTTGGGAAAATGAGAGAGGAAAAATATCCTTATTGGATGGACACTATGGCATCGCCTGGTTAATATTTCTCTCATTGTAAATATTTGTAATTATTTAAAGGGTTGAGAGAGGGACATGGATTCCATTTCTTAAGGAAGGAGACTGCTTGAGGGAATTACTGTTTTAAATATCAATCCTGGTTGGTTAAACTGGTCTTAATGGGTTGATTATGCCATAAATTAAATGAAAGAAGAAGGGACATGTCCATGTGTCCTTTAGCTCCAATGATAAGTAAGGAGAGGACAAACTATTGAAGGAAGCATGGGTTGTGTTGTCTTGGGAGGTTGACTGGTATACAATCGTGGAGAACGATGGGAAATTAGTCTATTGGGAAAAGGGAGAGGAACTTAATTCATGCAAGGGGGATTTCTCTCATGCATGTGTAGAGGCATATCCAGAGAGAAGAATCTCTCTAAGAAGTGCACAAGAGTAGTGGAAGAAAGAACGTAGAGAACCCTATATTAGAAAGGAAAATTCCTCAAGGGGTGGAGGTGAGAGCGCAGAAAAAGAAGTGTTGAGAATTTTTTGTTGATAAGATCTAGAGAAAGTAATAAACTAGATTAAGAACCCTCATAGAGGCTTGCTCAGAAAAAATCATTATAGAGAGCAGTGGCTTGCATGTAAGGCTGAAGTACCCACTAGAAGCTTGTGGGTTGATGAACCTACTAGGTTGGGAAGAATCTCTCAAGTGCTTGTGAGGTTTGTTGAACCAACAAGAGTTTCCTTGGGGCTAAATCTCTGGTGATTAGCTCACCGATGAACCACTTGGAGAGGTGTCCTCTTGCCTTTCAGTATCTTATCCAATGATGAACCTTCCCTTAATGTGGACTCTCTTCTCCTAAAAGTGATTTGAACTCTTTGTATTGTAGTATTCTGGCATGGACGTTTATTATGTATGAAAAGTATGAAAATATTGAATGGAAATTTGTGTATCTGGTGGATGAAGGTAGAGTGGCCTTGTGCTATTCTATTTCAGTTGTTTATTGGTTGAAGTTTTTCCTCTGAGAGCACTCCTTCTCAAGCTTTTGAATCTAGCTCGGGGTGATAGCTATAAGTAATAGTGGTTGTATCTTGTCTATGGTTGGGCGGAGAGTTGAAGTCCTAATCTCAATTGCTTGTTTATTGGTTGTATAACATAAGTATTTTCTCATACTTATTATATTTGAATATCATGTATTGGGCATTGTACTAATTCCATGCTTATATTGTTACTGAGGAATGTGAATTCATGTGTGTTAATGGATATTGGATTTCTTGTAAGCATGTCTGAAGATTGGTTAAATCTCTATAAGCTTCGTGTAAGCATGAATTTTTTTGTTTATTTCATTAATTTGGTGAGCATGAGATGTTGGATGTTTGTTGTTTATTTTATTTGTGTGTGTGAGTTGATTGATAAAAAGAGACACCTCTTTAGGATGTGGATGGGATTTGTTCAAGTTCCATATGATGCTAAAGTAATACACCTGAATGCACATTCACAAGGTGTATCTTAATGTACATGTATTTTCCAAGTTTGGTCCTTAGAACTCCTATGCATTTTCAACAAGTTAGTCGCAGGTCACGGTGCTTGTGTAAACCAAGAAGAAAATCAGAAAAATTATAAGTGCAAAAAACTTGTAAAATCTACTTCAAATCTCTTGTAGGACCCACTAAGTTAAGCATTGGGAAGTCGGTTAAAAAGGTTGAAACCCAAGTGAGGTTGTGCTTGGACCAAGGTGCATAGATCAAGCAGTCAAGTAGGCCCACTAGTCAAGAGTCAGGTTAAACTCCCAAGTCGGGGTCAGAAAATTTAAGTCCCAAAGGATGGATGGTCCCAGAGGGAGGTCATGTTGACCTCTAGGTCCAGGTTTGGGGGTCAGGCCCCTTTGTTAAGTTTTAATGTGTTGCAAAGTGGTGGAATAGGCCAACCTCCAATTACTTGGAGGAATGTGCCTATCCATGTGGATTAGTCAATGATGGCGAAGATGGCACACAAAGTGTCACATGGATTAGTATGTGATTTCCATGTGGGATTTGTGTTGGCGTGGTAATAGGTCAATCATTCGAATGGTAATATCTCTTGATCTAGGAGTCAGATTGAGGAAAAATTATATCATTGGAAAGGTATCGATGAGATGAACACAATAATGTCATTCATTTTAAGTTTTGAAGTAACTATAAAAGAACAAAATATTTAGATCCCATTTCCATACTAGTACCATCGAGATTGGGTCAGTATAGTGACAACCTCTTTCTGACCTTGGTTGGGGAAGGGGTTAGCAGGGGGTGCATTATAGAGTGGTATCAAAGGTCCGACGTTCAACACTTGGATTGAATGGGCCCTATCGTAAAGGTAACCAAGTGAAGGTTCAACACTTGATCTAGGTGGATATTGGTGGCCACCTGCCTATTCCACTTAGACCTCCAATTAGTTTCATTTGTTTCTTTCAGCATTTACTATTTTTAGTATTTTTTTGGGTCCTAAACTTTTGGAGCATTTTTTTACCCCCTAAACAACGTTTTTTTGAGGTCTACAACAAGCCCATAGCCATAAGCAAGGGCTTGTTGCAAATATTGTAGTAGTCGGAGAGACCTTTCCAACAAGGTATCGTATGTGCCAAGTGTTAGCGTTTGACATTTCACCTCAGGCTGAGAAAGGCAAATCTCAAAAGCTACATCAAACCATTCAGCCTCGTAGCTAGCCCTACGGGGCAGGAGAAGGCTCTCTCTGGTCTCTCTTGGAAAATTTTCAATTAGGGAGATGACCAACAAAGTAACACTGATATTAGGCTAGTAAATTGATAAAAGAATTTGATTTTTGGGTTTTTGGGTTTTTGGTGGCAAGTTGAGGAGAGGGAAAATTTGGCTGCGGGGATGGGACACAGTTTCTGCGGGGGAGTCTTTGGGGCGAGGTAGGAGGCCGTGCTGATGTCTTTGACTGAAGTGAATGGTCAGGAATGAAAGAGAGAAGGCTAAAGAGAGCAAACAATGAATTTGAATTCTCTTTAAACAGTGGAAAACATCAAAATTAAACAAACTTAAAAGCAGAGCATGACAAGCATGAATTCTTACTTTATCACTTCATTTGTTTAATATGCAGAAGTATAGAAGGAAAATGAAACACATAAAAAAGCTTACAATGACTGAAGAAACACACCATCAACACATGAGTCCACAAGAATCCCAAAGACGACTGCAAAACCCTGGTCTTCCTTGCCAAAAATTGCAGAGATACAAGAGATAATACAATGAGCTACTGCTCTCTCAAGAATCCAACCTTCCAACCCTCCAACCTCTCAAAATGATTGAGAAAATACATAATATAGGCAAGCTAACCTCTTCCCTTGCCTCTAGGGGTCGATTTCATCCTTCTAGGAGCTGTTTCAACCACTTCTAAACTAAGCATTACAAACTAGGCAGTCATAACAACTTGCCTCTATAAACTTGGAAACCAATTCATGCATTCAATTTTTACCCTTTACATGAATGAATCTTCTAGAAGTGTTAAAAAAGAGTAAAAGTGTCTTAGAGTTGCCATAATTACATCAAAGATAATCATTTTTTACCCCAAAAAATCAAACTGAAGCCAAGCTGCGTTTTCTGGGCTGAACTGGTCAAATCTGGCAAAATTTCCTCAAAAGGTCGCACACCTTTTCTCAAAGGGTCTCACACTTTCGCAGCTCTGTTTGGAGGCCTTCCCATTATCAGAATTGGGTGCAGGATAGCTCGTTGGAAAGGTCTACGAGTCTACTTTCCAACCCAACTGGAATTTTTGAATTTGGAGGTCATTTTCCCTGTCAAAACTTAATTCTCCAAAAACTGGTTTCTGCAACTCAAAAAAGGGGCAGAAAGTCAAATTTTGCATGCATTTTGACCTTTTGGAGGCCCAGAACTCGATGAAATTTCTTACTAATGGATGAGCAATGTAAATTTTCATGCCAAATCCAAAAATTCTGAGTTTTTTCCAAACGGAGCTACGATGACAAAAGGTCTCGCCGGGGGCGAGACCCTTTGAGAAGCCAAAACCTGTAAATTTCCAAAAAATTCCAAAATTACCCGAAATTCTCAGAAATTTTTAGGATTTGTGCTGTAGCTGATGCTAGTGAGTGCCATGATCTTTGAGGGATTCCTTCGCCAAGATACGGAGTGGATTGGTCCTTCTCTTCCGCCTAAGAGCCTTGGACCACCTTCTTTGGAACATTTGCATTCTAACCTTGCATACCTGCATCCTTGCCCAATAGTGATAGTGATTTTTTCTCCTTTGTACCTCAACCTCTGTAGATGATGAATGGTCATCATTTTTCTCATTAGGCTCAGCTTCTGACATGGTTTTTGGAGCAAAGTGGACAAACTGAAAGACAAATGAAACTGTTGTCTCTGCCTGCAAAAATGTTGAACTCTATGTTGTTTCAAGGGGAAAAACATGAGGGGAATGTTAGGGGAGGGAATTTATTAATAAGGAATGGGAAAAATATGGAAATAATCAAGGAATTTCAAGGGAGATTTTAGCAAATGATCATGCTTATAGGGACACATATTGGAATTTAGGAAATCATTTGCAAAGACTCCTTGTATATAGGGAAAACATATATGGAAATAAACATGGAGTATATGTACACATGTTTAATCAAGGGAAAAAGGGAATTTATGCACCAACTTGCTGACATTTTAAATCAACAATTTTTGTTATTTACACATGCTTATGGTAGAGGGGAATTAGGGTTTTCATTTTTGTGATTTGATGCTTTGGGAGAGGGGTAGGGTTTTCATTTTTGTGTTTTAGGGATGGGAAGGGGATTTGTATTTCATTTATAAAATGATGATGGGGAAAGAAATGTACATATGAGTGTGGGTAAAAGGGAAGGGAAGGAAACCAATTAAAGGAAAAAACAGCCTGAAACACCATAAACCCTAGCACAGTTTGCTCATTAACATTGCAGCCATATAAGTCTATTCATTTGCAAGATTTGAGGTTAAAATCATAGCATGAGAGCTTACATCCATCACCAACCACAAAAATGATGTGTAAAGAGCCTACCTCGAACAAATTTGATGACTTGGAGGAAGATTGGGCAATTGTTTTGAAGTTTGTCGCAAGACAGCTCAACGGGTCTCGCAGGCCGCTCAAAAGGTCTCGCACTGCCCAGAGGGTCTCGCCAGTTATATTTTTGCACTGTGGAGGGGCGCTCAAAAGGTCTCGCATCGCCCAACGGGTCTCGCAGGCCTCTCAAAAGGTCTCGCACTGCTCTGTTGCTCGAAATCGCTGCAATTCTGCTCCTTTCTCCTATCACTCTCTCAAACTCTCTCTTGCAAGCTTTCAAATGCACAATGAGAGTGAAAGAAGGGCACATATTCTTTTATAAACTTCATTTGAAAAAATTTCATCCATAAACCCACTTTATAAGGTTTCTTTTTGACACTTTTTTAAAAAAATACTGATTTTGATTTCCTTTATCCTGAATTTGACTTTTTGAGTGCTCTGACTTGATTCTTTTTGCAGGTAGATCATCTGAAAGACCTTGGCAAGGGGACCAGGGTTAGTTTGTCTTTTTGAAAACTAAGAAATTTCATCATTTATTTACAAAACTGAGAAAATGACCTTGGGCTTTAAAAAACAGAGTTTTTAAATCCAAGGTAAAAATTGACTGTACAAGATAAAAATATCGAAGAAACATGTTAACTAACCTCCCTCTGGCTTGCTGAGTACTCATGGATTTTCAGAGACATGACCTTGCAGAGACAAATGACCGAAACCCTAGACCTAGGAATTTGACAATAAGACACATCAAGACAAGCTTGAAAAACTGTAATAACTGATATGACCTGATCCAGCAAAGCCAAGAGGTGCACAAAGACCATCTCCTCCATCAGGTTTATGGCATGCCTAACGGGGTGTAAAATTTGACACTGATGAGACACCTACTAATGCAAATGCAAAGAGCTTTTTGATCACTGATGGAGGGCTTTC